>BPLR01018660.1:0-195000 GCA_021605095.1 Caerostris extrusa
GGTAAAAGGCGATTTCTTTCTTTTTCATTATTATTATTTTTTTTTTTTACTGCAAAAAAATAAATAGTAAATGCCGCATTATGTAATGCCTTGAAAGCGGCTGCAGTTAAGTGCTGGTTCGCAAGCATCCGACGATCGTAAACACAGATCGCTGCTCTCCTCGCCGTTTTGTTATCGCACCTTCCTCTCTGTTGTGTCTCCCGCAGACGATATCCTTTTTGCTCCCCCTCTCCTCCCTTCCCCCTTCTGCCGCAAACATTTTCGAATGCCACAGCGCTAACAAGCGACTCATTTACAAAGAACCCTTTCGTGTTCTTATTTTGAGAGAATGCAGTGAGTGCATTTTTTATTATTCCTGCTCATGCAAAGTGAAATTTGCATTTGCATATATATATATATATATATATATGTGTGTGTGTGTGTGAGAGGGGGTCACTTGAGGTTTTGAGATACAGCTAAATGGTACAAGTTTAACTTGCAAATTTTAAGAGTGTTCAAAGTTGTCCCCTAAAACATCAATGCCCTTTTTGCAAGACAATTTTTCCAAGATTAAATGCTTCACGCCATCCATTTCTTGGAATTGATGAAAAATATGCTTTTATAGCCTCATCAATCTCATCTTCGGAATGAAAACGGCGACCACGTAAATTTTTCTTGAGATTTAAAAAAGCCAAAAGTCACACATAGCAAGATCCATGAGAATAGGGTGGACGTTCTATCACTTTTGATGTGTTTGTTTAAGAAAATCGACTGCCTTTCTTGCCGTATGAGAAGATGCATTATCATGGTGAAGCATGAGTCACCTTACATTCACTTCTTGAGGAATTTCTGGAAGACACTTAGTGGTGTACCAGTTAGCTGTGACTGTCTTCTGTCCTTCCAGCTGGATGGCTTTGACCAATCCCGTATTTCTGAAGAAAACGGCATACATTACTTTTTTCATTGCTCGTTGTCTTTTCACCATTGTTGGTTTGGGGTCATCTTCAAAGACCCATATTTTACTTTCTTGACGTGTTGGAACGTCAAAAAACGGCATGCAAAAGTTTCATCACTAGTTATAATTTTAGAAATAAGGTGGTGTCTACCATCGTTAAGTAAATCTACGGTTTTTGCAGATTCTGACACGATCCGTTTTGGTGTTCTGTTAAATTATTAAGGGGACCCAACGACAAATTAATTTTTCATATGCAGTTCTTCATGAATAATTCTATGTATAGCTGAGGATCAATGTTAAGTTTCTTCTGTATCATTAGGTAAATGCAGCGATTATCATCAACTAACACTTTTGTATGGCGGACCTACATTTTCTGGAACTACAGCTGATGAAGGTCTTCCTGTATGTTCTTGATCCAGCAGAGAACTTCAACCTTTACGAAATTCTGTAAACCATCTAAATACAGTAGCACGAGATAGAGCTTCATCTTCATATGCTAGTTGTAGACGTTGAAAGCATTCTTCTTGATTTAAACCCATTGTAAAATCATCGAAAATCATAGCGCGATAATGCTCTAGCGTCAATTCCATTTTCCTTTCTTCCAAAATCTATTTTAAGACAGCTAAATTGCAATTGTGGTCACAAATTGTGTCTGCGGCTATAAAAGAGTTCAAATTTAGCGAATATTTTTTTTTCTCTGCGTTTGTCTTCTGCCTCTGTCTCAAAAAGTTTCAGAGTTACCCTCGTATATATATATACTCGTATATAAAAATTACTGAATTATACATGGCGAATGCTGTCGGTGTTGTGACTGCGTCTCCATTTCAATTCAAGTTCCGCTAGCATCGTCCGTTCATCATTCTATTCTGACCAAGCATGTATAAGGTTGCCTGGCGGGAGTTTTCAGATTTCCTCTCACACGAAACTCATACATTCGGTACAGTTAGCCATGAAAAGTCCTCTCCTCAACGCCCTTTTGGTAAGCCGCACTATGAATTTTATTAAATTTGCAAAACGAATGGACAATTTTTAGAAATATTGCGTTTCATGCATTGCCTTCTGAAACATTTTTGAATGCAGAAATTAAAATGCTTGCTTCTTTTCATACAATGAAGAAAAATGCGAAAAATGATTGAATGTCGAGGACGTGAAAGTTGCTTATTTTCTTCCATTTCACAAAAATGCAATGAAATGAAAAATAATATACATATTTGAGGTAAATAAAAATAATTAAAATCAATTTCGCCTTAGCTTAAAGCAACACAAAACTACACAGGAACATTTTTTCGATAGGCATTGTTACAAAATGAACAGTCACATATATAAAGAAACAAAAAAATGCTTTCTTATTAAATAGTAACACCTAAAGAAAGAAAAACGCTTTTCCATTGTCTGCATTGCGGGGCATTTTTTATTGAGGTCTGCATTTCTATTAAAACGAGGAAATAATTCATGTTCTGCCCGCAGAAGGTTTGTTTGTAATTTTGTGAAAATAACGCTGATGTCAAAAAAGCGTTATTAATCACCGGCGAAGGCCGTTTCATTTGCGCCCAAAAGTTATTTAACAGAGAAACAACTATTGGACTCGAAGCCCATTTGGGACTTCAATTAACGTTAAACATTTGACATGTAGGGTTTTATTTTACCCTTTCGTTTGTGATTAAATTCCTGCTTCGTTCGTTTAAAAGGGTCGAGTCTTTTTTAGTCTACAAATGTCACATTTTTTTTTATTTTTGCCAATTATAGAAATGATTGTTAAAAAATTCAATTACAAACTTTTTGCGTATTGTTTGTAAATTGCGAAGTCCTTTTTTTCCTGGTGGATATCCTTTATACGTTTCAAGTAATCTATTAGGCATCATGCCTTTCATGCTGAACAAGGGGAAGACCACAGAGAAATTATAAAACAGAGTACGATTCTACCTATTCTAAAGGAACGAAAAGTTGATGTAAACAGCTCTAGACCTTTCGTACTACTACTGTGTCCAAAATGTAGGACCAATTTTCAATTTAAAAATCTCGGGGCTTAGGGAATTTCATATTTTTCTTTTTTTAGGTTGCTGGCACTGTCCTTGATATCTGTGTGAAATTTCACATCAAAATATTCATTAGTGTTTGAGTTACGATTGGCTTTGTGAGACGCTAAAACTGATTCCGGCGATTTTGAAATGTCTAAATAAATTGAGCAAAAAACTTGCATTCAATTTTGTTTGCGGAAACGTATAGAATGTTGCAGAAGGCATTCGGTGGGTATTCATATATCGGAAAGAAATGTTTAGAAGTAGTATAAACAGTTCAAAGAAGGCAGAGAACGCGTTGAAGACGAAGAGCCCTCTGGCCGACCCTCCACCTCAATCGACAAAGCTCAGGTCAAAAAAATTAAAGATTGGATGCTTGTAAACCGTCGATTCACAATTAGAGACCTTGTTGATGATGTTGGAATTTCAAAAGGATCGATCCATTCCATTTCGGGCCTCAAACGTGTCAAATCTCGATTGGAACCGAAAACACTGCATTGATTCTTCTTGACTTTTTCGCCAAAAATGAAACCCATATCGTTCCACAACAACCGTATTCCCACCGTTCGACTTCTGGCTATTCCCTAAACTCAAAAAGACCATTCCGAGGACACCGTTTTGAGTCGATTGAAGAGATTCAACGTGAATCGGCGCGCGCTTTGAAGGCTATCCTTGCCAATGACTTTTTAGCATGCATTCAGGTTTAGAAAAAAAGTTGGCATAAGTGCATTGTGTCCGGAGGATTACTTTGAAGGCGATGAAATAAATTTGGTAGAATAAATAAAGAGTTTTTGAAAAAAAAAATAATTGGTCTCACTTTTTGGGCACAGTAGTACAGCTGATACTGCATCGCCGCTCGGCTTCTTTTCCCTGAGCGCACTTATGTACAAAACGCAAACTGTTTTCTGAACATTCCGAAATTCTTCTTCTCATTACATAGTTCAATGCATTTATTGAACTATGTACTTACTCATTAGATAGTTAGACGCAATAAATGTTATCTGATAATTCTGTATGAAATACAATAAAATATTGTAATAAGTTCATATAAATGAGAATATTTAATTTTTGAACCGTTTTGGTGGGAAAATAGGACTCAAGAAAATTTATAAATAGAATATAAATTAAATAAAAATTAAAATTACATTTATTGACAAAAATGAACCCTTTCATTTGAAAATCGGCGTAGTGTAGTAGAGCTCTATCTTCCTTCGCGCCAACAGCATAGAACAGTAGAGAGTGTTGGAAAAATTCGGCAGGTTGTTAAACAGCAAAACTCTGAAACGCATGTCTGAAACTATTTTTGACGTCAATAGAGGAGCATTAGAGTGCTCAGATCAATGGATGGGCTGGATAGCTATTCTTTAGAATAAAAATCATCTATACGATATGCATGAGATGTGAATTACTTATTCCCAGTAAAATTACTTTTAAAACACTCCATATTCATTCCATGTCGCAAACAAATAAAACTAATACGCACGGGTGAAAAGGCCCTCCTTTCACACATGGAGGCCTGATGGCCAATTGCCTAGGTAATTGGTACCACAGACGTCGGGTTAGATTCCTGACTGTAGCAGGGATTCTAAAGCAATTCATGTTAAACTGTAGGTCCCGGTCTAAGGAACCCAAAGTGTGCAAAAAGTGACCATAGAGGGACATACCAAACCAAACTTCAATTAATGTCACAATCCGCATCGAATCTCCTCGATTTTGGAAACAAGCTCAATTCTGGCTCTATTCCCCTGTTCGCTTTGGCCCTACACAACGACATTGTTCAGAACAAATGACACATTTTTATTTCATTTTTAAGGCTCGATGTCTAATTTATTCGCAAGCTAGTTCTAGTGCCGACTGGAGGCATGAATTGCAGTCACTGGTTTCAGAAACGGGAAGACCAGTAGTGATTGTTATGGTGTCCTCTCACATAAACTGTAGAAACGACTGGAGAGGGAATTTCCCAAGATTCCTTCGTTAACTCACGAGAACTTTCAAGAAGGCATTAACCGCTTCATGTACTCATTCATCTTCCTACTGTCCTTTTTTTTATTAAAAAAATGTAACTTTTTTTTTTTGGAAATTAGAAGTAACTTGTAATTAATTTGGCATAGAGGAATTTTCAAGTTTTAATTTTTTTTTTCTTCCTTTCTTTAAAATGATATGAAAACAAGTAATATAAAGTCAATTCCTACTTTTTTTTCACTCTATTGCAGTAAGTCTTTTATAAATAATTTTCATTCATTTTTTAAGTTTATCTGGAGCCCTCTATTGGTAAATATATGCAACTTAAATCAAAAAAAAAAACCTAAAATTAATGAATTAAATTTAATGAATGAATTAATTTGAAAAACTGTATTATTCACATCAGTGTCATGCACTACAAGTTTAAAAAAATGCATTTGACCTTGTGTGGAAGAATAAAAAATATTTTATGAACGATTGAAAATATGAACAAGATATATATAGAGAGTGTGAGCTAATAGAAGAAATCGAATGATATGAAAATAAAGATAACGTAAGTAAAAACCAAACATTAGATTGTGAAATTCTGGAAACTTTTATTATAATTGTTTAAATTCAATCCCTTTTATAGAGATACCATTTTAATACGAAATATGTGTGAATAGGTATGTAGTTACTAAAGCATAGCAGGATCTTATGAATTATTTTATAGAGTTTCTTATGAGAGTCGTAAGTTGTGCACTCTGCAGGAAACTTGTAGCTTCTCGTACTAACATAAATAACATCAGTGATAAATTCCGCAATAAATTCTTTCGCCAAATAAACTTCCCAAATATATTCGCCGCATAATAATATCGCCGCAACTCCGTTTCCATCATCTTTCACGCACCGCCGGAAAATTGTACGATAGATTCAGGTTAATTTTAAGAGCAACTCATAAAAGTTGGGATTTTATGTGTAGCCTTCGTTTGAATCGTCGCACGATTGCTCTATATTTTTTATTAGCTTCATTATTAATAATGAGAATCTTGAATTTTTATTTTAATGCCCAACATGCAAAAAAAAAGAGAGGAATTATTTTTGTTTTAATGTGAAGACAAACAGTTGCATCTCTGTTTAATATTTTAATGACAAAACACTCATACTTTTCATGATTTACGTAAGGAAACTACATCTATGAACTCTTCTTATTTTTGATAAGTCTTGTTTATTTCATTTTTTAATGTATTTTACTTAAAAATAATAATAATAACAATAAAGCATTTTTCTTTTAGCTTGAACAATACATGCGTTCTTATAAAAAATAAAACTTATTTATGAAACTCCAAGTCTTCTTGTTGAGAAGATCACAATACAAGAAATGTTACTTTATTTATAACTGTGATCATTTTGTATGAAATACAAAAAGAAACACTACAAAAAAGTTTATATATATATATATATACACTGAAGTGACAAAAGTCATGGGATACCTCTTAATATCGTGTCGGCCCTCCTTTCGCCCGGCGAAGTGCAGCAACTCGACTTGGCATGGACTCAACAAGTCGTTGGAAGTCTTCTGCAGGAATATTGAGCCATGCTGTCTCGATAGACGTCCATAATTGTGAAAGCGTTGATGGTGCAGGATTTTGGGCACGAACAGACCTCTCGATGATGTCCCATAAATGCTCGATGGGATTCATGTCGGGCGATCTAGGTGGCCAGATCATTCGTTGGAATTGTCCAGAATGTTCTTCAAACCAATCGCGAACAGTTGTGGCCCGGTGACATGGCGCATTGTCATCCATAAAAATCCCATCGTTGTTTGGGTACATGAAGTCCATGAATGGCTGCAAGTGATCTCCAAGTAGCTGAACATAAGCATTTCCAGTCAATGTTCGGTCCAGTCGCACCAGAGGACCAAGTCCATGCCATGAAAAAACAGCCCACACCATTACGGAGCCACCACCAGCTTGAACAGTGCCTTGCTGACAGTTTGGGTCCATGGCTTCGTGGGGTCTGCGCCACACTCGAACCTTACCATCAGCTCTTACCAACTGAAATCGTGACTCATCGGACCAGGCATGGTTTTCCATTCATCTAGGGACCAACCGATATGCTCACGTGCCCACGAAAGTCGCTGCAAGCGATGTCGTTCTGTCAGTAAAGGCACTCGAGTCGGTCTTCTGCTGGAATAGCCCAAGAAAGCCAAATTTCTCCGCACAGTTCTAACAGACAAGTCCCTTGTACGTCCCACATTGATTTCTGCGGTTATTTGACGCAGTGTTGCTTGTCTGTTAGAATTTACGACTCTTTGCAGACGTCGCCGGTCTCGGTCGTTAAGTGCAGGCGGTCGACCACTGCGTTGTCCATGGTGGGATGTTATGCCTGAAATGTCATACTCTCGGCACACTCTTGACACAGTGGATCTGGGAATGTTGAATTCCCTAACGATTTCGAAATGGCATGACCCATGCGTCTAGCTCCAACTAACATTCCGCGTTCAAAGTCTGTTAATTCCCGTCGTGCGGCCATCATCACGTCAAAACTTCTTCACATGAACAGGAATGAAAGCTCTGCGAAAGCACTGCGCATTTATACCTGTTCTACGCGATGCTACTGCCATCTGAAAATTTGCATATTGCTATCCCATGACTTTTGTCACTTCAGTGTATATGAATATTTTATTTTTTAAATCATTTTGGAGGGAAGATATTACGCAAGAATGTTTATTAATAGAATACAAATGACAAAATCTTTAGAAAACTTAAATTTACATCTATTGATTTTTAAAAAAATGAACCCTTTTTGAAAATCGTCGAATGGCAGACCTTTTTCTCCCTTTTCGCCAACAGCATTGTGTCATAATGGTCAACAGATAGTTGACAAAACTCGCCAGGCTATCGTCGCCTATGTTAAACGAAAAAAAAAAAAAAAAAAAAAAAAAAAATTGAAATTCTTGCCAAAAACTAATTCTAAAAGACTGCAATCTATTCCACATTGTAACATAAGCTCTGTTTTTTTTTCTCTAACTCAAGTGACCAGCTCCGTACAAATGAATGGCAAGTGTCATGAAAGCGACCCTCCATCCCGCTCTCCTGATAGTGGATTGCAAAAAAGTCACGCGAGGATTATGTTGATCCCTAGCCAGCAACCCCGACACGCACTCTATTGCATTATTAGTTTAGGATTTGATCACTGGTTCATGATACTGTCAGACTGAAAATGGGAATGACAGCGACCGTTGAACACAACTCTTCACATGCGTATTGATTCGAAGGAGATTTCTGATAAGATTCTGTGAAGTCACGAAGAATGAATAGTGTGTAAAGCCCTTGATTCGCTACGCATTTGAACGAAAGTGGCATATACACAGTCCAGCCACATTAATGTGACCACCTGTCAAAAGCCAGAATATGCACTCTTGTATGTTCTGGCTTTAAGTGGAGTGTGGTATTAAATGGTATTAAGTGGAATTCTTTACGTACACTCCACTGCAATGTGCTGCCACCTGCCTTTTGTGATTGGTTATTTCACGTTGACGTCAAAAGTAGGTGGTGGTCACATTAATGTGACTGCACTGTGTATATATATATGCAAATATTATACTCCGAATCTCAATATTTCTCAGGATTGTGTGATTTTGTATGGATAAATTCTCCAAATGTTCAGTTAAAGTTAATGATTTTAAAAAATTTCCCCCAAACCTTCACAGAGTGTTTGGGGGAAAATTCTGGTCATGATCTGCCTCCCATTTCCCTCTGTCAGCCCCAAGAAATATTTCCAACAGAACAAGAAACGATTTTTTATTTGGAACGGCTTCGTCGAGAGATATCCGCAAGATATCCTGTTGTCGTTGGAGTGCTCTCAATAGTGCATGCTCGGTGCACGCAGAAGGAATTGCGCTGAAACAAATCAAGACGTTCGCCGAAGTGGAAAGACGAATCGGTTGAAGCACGATTCGCTGACGGAAATTCATTGGAATACATCGAATTTTTGCAACATATAAATAAAAAAATATATACTGTATATTTCCGAACCCAAACGGATCCATGCATAACCCAAGAGTGCGTGTTTTTCAAAATATTAACTCGAAGTTCAAAACGCCGTTAAAAAAATCCAGTAGCGTTCATTATTTACGGCATTCTATTATTATTTATGGTGCACGTTCTATTAGTTTTCCGTTATCCAGGTGCGCATTTCGCCCTATTTCGTTTAGACCACGACGCAAAAAATAATAATAAAAAAAAAATCCAACAATATAAAAACGCATCATTCAATTTTAATTAGAAATATAAACTAAAGAAATAAACAAGTAATATAAAACACATTTTTTAAAGTCAATTTCTACTTTTTTTTTTATTCACTCTATTGCAGAAAGTCCTTTATAAATAATTTTCATTCCTTTCTTTCAAGTTTATCTGGCCCCCTCTATGGGTAGATACATGCAACTTAAATCTAAAAAGAACTAAAATTAATTAATTAAATTTAGTTACTGAATTAATATTTGAGAAAACTGGATTAACATCTAGTGTCAACCACTACAAGTTTAAAAAAAAAAATATATTTGAACTTGAGTGGATGAATAAAAGGTATTTTATGAACGATTGAAAATTTGAACCAGATATATATATATATAGGGAGAGTGTGAGCTAATAGAAGGAATTGAAACAATAATATAACATTAAGTAATAAATAACGTTATATATGGCGAAGTAAGCCCGGGTAGTGGAAAAATACCTGTGTTTTCTGCGAGATGAGCGAATTATATATATATAGAAACCGAGTTGCCAATAATTTAGCTTTAGAAAAGTTCAAAAAATGATCTGCTTATACACGGGTTTCTTTTAAGAAGGGTTGGGCTACAACTTCTTGGAACCCTTAATGAAATATTGAAATGTCACATTCCCTGGTGGTGAGATAGTTGTTGTTTAGATTTTATTCGTTTCATTTTTTCATGCATAGGATTTATTTATTTTGTATTTTTTTTTTTTTTATTTGCGTAATGCAAATTGAGATAGATTTTACACCGAAACTTTTACAGATACGAGAAAATTTCGAGTCAAAATAATGAACATTTCTTTGTAAAGATGTGAATTGATAATTTTCTGTTAATTATAAGTTTCTCTATTAATTATTTTAAAAATGCCCCTCTTATGTAAACCCGACTAAAATCTCACTGTAAAAAACGAAAGACTAAAAAGCATTGGGAATTTGAATGGAAACGACATGAACTTTTTAAAAAATAAGCAATATCAACTTTGTGTTTCACCTTCTAACAGTCAATCAATGGAAATATCAGTGAACACTTACTCACATTTGTGCAATTAAGACACATTTTCTTACAATAAGTTTGAAATAAAATGTAAATGTTTTTAATTTACTTTATTAAACGGGGGAACTTTAAACGTTCCAAAAATGTGTTGAAATTGCTAGATAAGATGGCGAGTGACACCAGCTACAAAATCAACAACTTGCAGTGCGCAGTGGTTTCAACG
This sequence comes from Caerostris extrusa, assembly GCA_021605095.1. NCBI lineage: Eukaryota > Metazoa > Arthropoda > Arachnida > Araneae > Araneidae > Caerostris > Caerostris extrusa. Next base: position 10,392 of record BPLR01018660.1, read on the forward strand.
TAGCGCCTTCCTAATAGAAACCGCCTCCAGACGAGCGAGTCGTTCTCACGTATCAGTTATGAGCGGTCTGTCTCAGTGTGGACGGAAACCTCAGAGTGAGATCAACTGCCTCGCTCTCTGCTCCAACCAGAGTCGGTTTTTCCCGCATATCAAAGGGATTGCTCGCGGTGCATCTCCTTTATGCTTCGTCCTCTCCTCACCTATGCGTGCCGGGTATGGGCCTATGCTGCTAATTATAATACTAAAATCTTGGAAGCTCAACAAAATATGACAAATAACGAATGGCAACTGGTTCATGAGAAAGGCTGCTATTCAAAGAGCTATCTCCCTGCTACCTCTCAAAAGTACTGGAAAAAAAAAATTGCAGAAATTCTTCAATAATATTGACAACCACCAACATCTGGCCATTCAAGAGATCGAACAATATGAACCGCACTCTAATTTTAAAAGACCTAATAACATTCTGCTCTAACCTGCCTAAATTCAATTTTAAAGTGTTGGACTTTTTAAATTCTCACGATTTCCTTTAATCTCTGGGCATTGCCAATGTTTTCATTCTTTTATGTTTGTCACCACCGGAGATGAAGCCCCTGACGGAGTCAGTGAGCTCAATAATCTTAAACATCATCGTCGGATATCTTTTTCGATCAGCTGTCAATCGTAGCGAGAGATAACGAGGCTTGTTTATCGCGGTCAGACGGAGACACTCGTACCTGATAACGACTTGCTTGCCTCGTTCTCTCGTCTGGACGTGGCTTGAATTGTGATAGCTCTACGCTGAGACCACTGTGCATTGTTGTTTTAGTAGCTCGCGTCTCTCACCACTTTCAACACATTTCTTGTGCATTTCAACCTATTCTTTCTAACGTCACCTAGAATACAGAGCCTTAAGTCCACACGAGAGAACAAGACAAACGAGCCGTTCACGCTCTGAGTGCCTCTGTCTGACCGCGAGAAACAGGCCATGACATCTCTCTCTGCGAGTGACACCTGGCTCAAAACTTTCCATTGATCAATCACTTCTATTAAAATGCTTCCGCAACGTGCCCTCAACCTTTTGCTTCTGAAGGCATGACAGGTTAAAACATTTTCTAGTGTGTTTTTCTTAATTCTAATAGTACGCTTTTCATTCATTTTCATTATATTCTCAGCCTCTCCAAATAAATTACTCAATTAAATACCGAACACTGCAAACATTTCCCTTACATTAACAACTATAATTCTGAATAAAATAATAGAAACGACAGTTGGAGGAAAAAAATGTTTCCATGACATACTGTTTACCTAAAACAAAAACGTTTCTGAAAATATTTCGAAAAAAAAGGAAAGAACCTACTCAACTTTATCCGGTGCTTAAAAATTCCATTTTGAAAAATGAGGAAGACACCATTCTGTGTTTGAAATTCATATCTTTGTTCTGTCTGAAGTGAAAGTTTTCTGCAAAACAAACTGTCATTGTAGGTCAATAATAGACTTTTGTTACGACTTCCTTCCTTTCCATAATGATAAACAATAATAAGAGTATTTTTTTTTTTATCGAGTAAGTAAAACAATGTGAATAGAGATAGATCTCAGTTTTGACAAATTAACAAAAAAAAAATGGTTTTATTTTGGTTACTATAAAAGTATAAACTAAGTTTCATTATTTTTGGCCAAGAAAAATTGCATATTTTTAATTACCATCAATACATAATGTCTATTCATGATACTGAATGATTGAATTATATTTTAAATTAATATATTTCTTCTGATTTTAGTTTCTGATACTCCTACATTTAATGTAACAAAATGCAATGTTCTACAGCTGGTCTTCAGAAATGTCAGTGCCCTGGAAATATTTTTTATAGTATGAACACTTTTGTATACCATAATGATATCTATCAACTAATAAGAGAGAACTTTCAATGTATTGTCCCTCTGAAGCCTAATGACATTGATGGTCGAGCGGTCTTTGGTAATTTTTCAGGTAAAAAGTTCCCTAAAGGTGGGCCGAGATTCTAATTCATCGGTGGTATTGTAGTCACGCTTTCAGAAATGAGAACTTTCGAGGAAAATTGTGACAATGCGTGCAAAAGTGTCTCTCATCGTTTCTCTTCCCCTGCAACAAGCAGGGAAGTTACCCTTAAAATATCCTCCTCCCTCATCACCCATCAGTGGCTTGTTTAACATATACATCACTGATATTAAGAAAAGCTCATTTCACTTTCACACAGTCCTTGTCCAAAGAGAAATAAAGAATTTACCCTAATAAGGTATAATTAAACTGCTGAAAAGCATTGATCTATTTTATTTTTCATTACATTTAAAAATGTATTAAAAAAGAACTTATTTTTAAGCATAAAAAAAAAGTTTACAATATGTTTACTATGGAACAATTGCCATTTTTTTTCTGCTCAACAGTTTTTCAATATTTTTTAGAATTATCCTGCCTCTGGTATGTTATTTCAGTAAAATAGGTAAAACTTAATGGCAATTCATACTGCACTCAAGATTATAATTCAAATAATAAGTGTCAACTTAAAAAAACCAGCAAGGAAACTTCGATAGGAAAAACTAATTACCTCTTAATAAATTTTTACAAACATGTGTATTTTTGAAGAGCAACATAATTTTTTTTTTATTTAAAGGATTATAAACAGGAATCAATACTGATGGACTTTAAAATAGCAAAAACATATATGAATTTAAAACAAGGAATAACAATCAACTAAGAAAAATTTCAGAGACTTTCCTCAATTTTTAAATTTTGAAGAAATTGTAATCCATGAAATAATTAAAAAAAAAAAAAAAAAAAAAAAATGTGAAAATATCAGAAATAAGCAAAAGCTTTTTTAATTTTCGATTTTGTTAGCAAAGAGATCCATGTAAATTTTATAAATTTATCCAGAAATAAATACAATAATAAATAAAATAATGCATCAAGTGTTGATAAAATAGTCTTTAATCACTCAAAAATAAGCCTCGTACATATTTAAAATGCACAACACATACAAAATGCACCTTCCAAATAGTAAGAAAATTGGCTGACACCGAAAACATTTTTTGAATAAAACAAACACAATGCGTAGAAAATATTTCAAAAATGTAAGACTGTTCCAACATTTATAAATACAAGTCTTTTCATGAAATTTAATTAAATACTTAAAAAAAAAAAATATATATCAGCCAAAGTTTTACCCAATCATTTTAATTCAATATAATTTTAAAATTCATTTTATATATACAATTGGATATTAAATATATTTACATTATTTTTTTTTTTATAAAACATGAGGAACTACACTTTTAAATTTCATGCAACATTATATAAATTCTAAACAACTTAACAAACAAAAATCATTTCAAAAATAAATTTTATAAAAGCACCCAATAACATTTTGAATTAAATCATATACATCATAATGTTTTTATAAATACACACAATACAAGGAAAAAAATTTATAAATGAATGTATACAGAATCATGAGAAAAAAAAATACTATGCATTCAATAAAATAAAATAAAAAAACATTCATAATTAAGATTATATTAATATGTATTATATAAATTTTTTCCCAATAAATAGAAACATTAAAAAGTTTCTAACTTTTTGTAATTTATAAACTTAACATTTTTATAAAAATATGATCAGTAATAGAAAATAAAAAGATTTATCGAAGCTGTTCTCAAATAGCAGAAAATATTGCTAAAAAATTGTAACAATCATATGAATAAAATGTGCAAAAGTTTTTCTTTTTATAGAAGATTCAAGAATTCACTTTCTTCATCTGTGACAGGGGGAAAAATAATAATGAAGTTAAAAAATTATTATTTGAAAATGTGCAAATGAAAATTAATTTAAAAGCAGTGTAGAAAAATTTCATGATTTTATGTTTCTCCTATACTTCTACATTTTCCAGGAAACTCATGTAATTTCAAACGAGATTATTTGTTTATCCCAATTTTGAACTTTTCTCACAATTAATTGCCTAGATTATAATCCGAAGTCATTCATTGTTAAAACAGAAACTCCTTTTATTACAAAGAAGAACAAAAATGCTGTAATTTGAAATATTCTTCAAAAGTATCACCAAAGTAAATGCAACAATAAATATTAAAACAAATTTCCAGCTAAAACTTTTTAATGAGAAACAGAAAATTTATAAATCTTTAATCAAGCAAATAAAAAGTACTAATTATTTCCAATTATTATAACTGTACTAAGCAGCAAATATCCGTTCAAATGACAAATACTTATGCATGCCACACACAAAAATTTCAAAACATATAATGAACTTCTAATTAACAAATAGGAAATAAATTTAACAGTTAATACAAATCATAATGAAATATTCAATGGGTTTATTACCTCCCTCTTTGGAAAGTACTTATAACTCACATATATTAATACATACATGCATATTAATATATTCATTCAATTTAACATATTTTAGTAACAAGAATGCACACTGCCAATGCAATTTGAAAACACATCAAATTTGAGGAATTTATTGAAATCTATATTGGCCCATTTCAAAGGAAGAATAACATGAAGGTATTTGATTATACAGGAAAACTTCAAGGTTAAACTGCATTCCTATAAGATTTCTTATAATTTAAATATAAATAACAAAGAAAATAAAAATTAAATTAAATATAGATGCTCATTGAATCATTTTTGGATACTGAAAAATATTTTAATCTATAAAAACTCAATATAAATTATTGAGATAAAAATATATAAATTAATGACAATTTATTACAAAAGTTAGAATTTCGAAAAATATAATTTCAAATTGAATGCTAAATTTATAAATTATTTTTAACTTTATATAATTCACAACTATATATCTATAATAAAATTATTCACAATTACACTTGAATCCAAGCAACAAAAATTGATGAAGTCTATAAGATGTCAATTAATTCAATGATACAGAAGTGTTTCATTCAATGCATTCCTCCCTACACCATAGCCCAAAATTCAAACCTTATGGGTTTTTGGATATCTCTCTGTGTAGATGACACAAGAAATCCACATACGAAGGACTGCCATCAGCACCCCTGTCTTCAACGAGAAATTGTCGAAATACAATCTCGAGCTTGTCACCTTGAACCATTATAGTTAACTAAAGAAAATAAATGTTATTATGTATAATATATTATTATAATAATGTAATTAATAATTAGACTTATATTACTATACTGTAATACGGAACAATATATAATACAGAACAGTTAAAAGTAACATCAATTGCAAGTATGAATAACTTCACATCTTTTGAAATAGTGTGTATTAAATACAAAAACAGTCATGATCAAATGATATCGATTCAATATGTAAACATAAAACGTACCATGGCAATGGATTTCTTAATGTATTTCCACATTCCATCAATTTTTTTAATTAGAAATAAATAAAACTGTCATTAAAAGAATTTAGATAATAGAGAAAATATCATTTATGTATTTCCAAAAAAGTAGGTCATAAGAAGTCTTGTCAATAAAGTAATTTCTGATTTGTAATTCAATAGAGGAGTAGGTGAATATCAGATATTGAAAATATAACATTGTCAAAAATAATGCATTTTCGAAAATTTGTTAACTACAATGAATTTCATTAAAGTAATTTCTAAACAATAAAAATTAACTAATTTGAACTCACCCTCATGTACCACTGACCATCTTCTTCCAGATCTTCAATAATTTGGCGAATTTTGTTTGAAAGAGGAGTATTAAGCTCTGGCAGAGAAGTCTGTAACATAATTTAAATTGATGAATTACATATATTTACATTCTATTTTTTAAAAAAATAGTACATTACAATATAGACTAAAATTAAAATAAGAATATAAATCATAAAAAAAAAAATGAAATGAAACAATAGTTTTGGCAGAGAAGTCCGTAACATAATTTAAATTCATGAATTACATATATTTACATTCTATTTTTTAAAAAAAAATAATACATTACAATATAGACTAAAATTAAAATAAGAATATAAATCATAAAAAAAAATGAAATGAAACAATAGTTTTTAAAAGACACATTACGCAAATGAAATTGTTACAAATATCCATGCTGTTATACCTTTTTGTTTGTCAATTTGGTTAGTACTTTGAACACCCAGTACATTTTGCAACCAATCTGGATTAATAGCTTGGCCAATCCATAAGAACATGTAAATACCATTTACTAAAAAGAAAAAAAATATCTATTAAAAATCACTTTTCTTTTATAGAAAACAACAACAAAAGAAGCAAAAACTGGTGATTTAATCAAATGTCTTATTATAAAGTCTCGCATATCATGAATACTATAAAAAGTAAGTATTAAAAGGAAATTATTTGTGCTATTTTTAATATTGAACACCACACAAATAAAAAGCCTGATTTCCAAATCAATCTTTGGTAAAGGCAAAGTTATACAACCTACAAATACATTGGGAGAAATATTCCCTTATATAATTATTCCATTAACATTGTTTTGGGCTTAATGTGGGTCCTATAAAACACAATTTCATTTGGGAAAACTCCACCTCGGCAAAAATAATTCTCAAGCCATTTTCTCTTATTAGAAACCCTAAGTGAGAATTCAACCTAAAACTTCCAACACCCGACACTTTTCCATACTTTTATGTACTATAATTTTTTATAAATAAAAAAAAAAAAAAAAAAAAAAACGTGAAACGAATTCAATGACTTTTATTGAACTCAATTTTTTTCTATAAAAACAGTTTTTACATAAAGCATAATGGCTAAAAGTATTTTTTTAAAATTTTAAAGGTGAAGTATTTATAACTTAAGATATTCTGTTACTCTAAATATGCTTAAAAATTATCTTATTTATATATATCTTATAAAAATAACAATACCAAATGAACAGGCATCAAAATATTACTAAAAAGCTTGAGACAAACAAAAGGCATTTTAAGGTACATTTAAGCACAAATATACTACATTTGTAATGCATTAAATCTTTTTTTTTTTTTTTAATAGAATAATTTCTATGAGATCATATCTTCTATCAATGTGGATTTAAGATACTTTTTAGAAGTGCTGTGAAAAATCTCTTTAACCCTTACTTGGTCACTTTCTAAAACAGCCACTGTCTTTACTACTAGTTACATAATTGAATGGCCTCTTAACATTTCATTTTAATATGAATTCTCAGAATTTTAGAAAAATCAAATTTATATAAGCAAGTTGGAATTTGGATGTTTAAACTGACTATCTCAAAAATACTCGACTTCTGACTTCTATTAGAAACAACCCAACTGTCAATGGGTTAATGTGAATGGATCAATCTGCAGAAAAATAATCAAATTAAGAGTTCGTTTCTGCTTTCATTCCTTTTCAGTTCTGGATATTGAGTAATAATAATTTCCAGATACCTTCTTTATTTGCTGTTTCCTATTTTTCCTATATAACTTGCAAGAAGTAGAAAAATATTTTTTGTTCAGTGTTTCTTTAAGACAAAAGAATAATGTCATCTGCAAACTGGTTTTTGTTCGAAGGGTGACTATTTGAATAGTGTACTTGGAAAACACTGTGGCCAGTAAACCAGCTAAAGGAAGCTTATTGGTCAGAAATAATAAGTGCAGAAAAGTACTAACTTATGTAAGAAGTCAATGAAATAATAGCAGATATGAGGTAAAAATAAAAGATGTTAGTTTAGTAAAAAAATTTAAATAATGGAAGAACGTTTGTAAAATGCTGAATTAAGAGACTATGATAGAAAAATTAATAGTTTAAAAAAACTAAAAATACGCTTTAAGAGTTAATCTATCTAAAAAGTAAAAAATAATTGTTAACATAAAATAAAATGACTGACGAGAAAATGAATGTCACTGTTCTAAAAGCGTGGGGTGCTTTGTATGACATTTTTAAACTAACTCTGCATTTGAATGAAACTAGTGAAAAATTATAACCATTGATATCGAGCACCCCCACGCTTTTAGAACAGTGACATTCATTTTCTCGTCAGTCATTTTATTCTTATGTTAACAATTATTTTTTACTTTTTAGATAGATTAACTCTTAAAAGCGTATTTTTTAGTTTTTTAAAACTATTAATTTATTTTTTACTTTTTAGTCTGATTAACTCTAAAAGTGTGTTTTTTTTTTAGTTTTTTTAAACTATAATTTATTTTTCATTTTTTAGTATAAGTGATCAAGGTAAAAAAAAAAATTAATTAAGGTAAGAAAAAGTAAAATTAAGGAATAAAAATTTAAAAGTTTATGAGAAATACAAAAGATAAAAAGCTAAATACAATACGACGACAACGACGATTTGCCATATTAATGGAGAACCTTGGTTGCTTAGCAACCTCTATCTCCTGCTTTGTGAGTGACAGAAATTTCTGAAGCTTTAAGCCCATTCATTAGATAGTAAAAAGCAATATAGGTATATTATTAATTTATTTAAAAATTAATTATTCGAAATTTTATTAATTAATAAAAAATAATAATAATAATAATAATAAAATTCAGCATATATAAATTTGTTTTAATTTTTTTTTTATATTATTATAATTTCAAGTAGGTAATAAAAGAGATAAACAATAGAAACAAACAATAACGATTGGAGGGGAAATTGTGACTCAGTGGAGAAACTGCATGGTAATTCAGAAAGGAGGATATCGGAATGTTAATGAATAATATTCAGAACAGCGCGAGGTCTTTTGCGATTTTTAAAATCAGAAATGTCGTAAACATAGTTGCTTAGATCATTCAAAACGGAATTATTAATATTTGGAATGGAATTATAAATTTTTTTTTTGCAGTTTTATACACAAATTGTTTAAAACTTGGGAGGGAAAGAGCATGTCTGATATCATCATTTCGGAAAAACCAAGGCGAATTTGTAATCATACGTAGGATTTTATTTTCAAGTCTTTGTATGATCTCGAAATTCGACGGAGCAGTAGATCCCCCAAATAGGACTCGCATATGCAAGTATTGGACGCAAGTAAGCAAGATAAATGAGCTTTTTATTTTCCAAAGACATAGTAGAATTCCTACAAATGAGTGGATACAGTACACGAATGCATCTATTAAATTTATCCCTAAGATAGTTAATGTGAGGAGCATAATTTAATTTGCGATCTAAGATTACACCCAAATATTTAGTTTGCCCTAAATACAATACGGAATATCCGCTAAGTTTACATACTTTTTTGCCCACCGAAATTTTCGGCCAATAGGAAGAGCGCAATTCGACATGATCGCACTCCTATGCCTTTGAGATTCGCCTCTTTTTAGCCACCAAAATTTTCGACCAATAGGAAGAGCGCAATTCGATCGCGGATATTACTGAATTTCTACCCGGGGTGAAAGAAAGCTGGGCAACGGATGTACCGGTTACGAAGTTCCTTGGTGGTTTTAAGAATCACAAAACCTCCACATCTTAAATTAATTGAAACATTAGCATAAATTGTAGTTTCTTAAATTAATGAATAGAAATAATTAAAAATAAATAAATGAATTTAAAGTTTAGGAAAAGAAAAACATCTCCTGCTTGAGAACAATTAAAGCAGGAGATCGAAAAAGCTAAAGCTATCGGTACAATTAAGAGTCCGTTGACGATGCCCAAAAATAAAAGGTTAAAGTTAAAATGAGAATTTTAAGATAAAAGTAAAATAAAACAAAAGGAATTAAGATTAAACAAAATAATTATACAAAATAGATAGATTTTGATCAGTTGACTGATTCACCAGTAGATGGCGCCATCAGTCCCAAAATCGAGCCCAAAGAGTCAGTTACATACTTACATACATACATACAGGTGAAGCTAATAAAAGCGTATTAAAAGGAGATAAATTGAATGGAAAGCAAAATATCAATGGATGTTGTAAAAGAGGAAGGATACTTTTAAATGGGTGGAGAAAAAGTTACTAAGGAAGACAAAAAAAAAAGATGGAATACTAATATTTCCCCAAAGCAACTTATAAAGGTGAATCTGTGATCTCGACTTGTATAAGGCAGCTTTCCAAAGAATTAGAGAATCCTTGTCTAGGAGATTTAAAAGCTCACGGTTAATTTCAAGAATTTAAAAAAGAAAAAAAGTGAAAGTCTTTTGGCATACTTAAGCATTTTTAACCATAGTTCCCAATAATGGAATTCACATCTGAAATGATGAGGAGTGATGTAATAACCATTTGATAAATTTTGCAATCTCAACAATTTGATCAAAGCTAAAAAGCACCAGCCGGGTGAGGCATAGATAAAACTAGGCCTTATTTATATAGGCAGAATTTGCTTTTAATGGACAGTTTGCTGTTAAATAATGTGAGAATAAAAATTCACATTAGAAAGATTTTGGCTGCAATTAGACAACTTTTCAAATATTAAATTAGGAAGAAAACAAGATAAGAGTGTGACCCAAGAAATTGGTTACTCAAAATCATATTTGGAATTCAGTAAGGGAGGGGGTCTAAATTTATCCTTATAATAATGAATGGGCAAGCCATAAATAAATTAATATATTGAAGAAGTGAAAGACAACATACAATGGTACTTAAAAAATCTTTTATAACTATAATAATAAGTTAAAAATCCTTTACATATATTCTTATTAACAATATTTAAATATAAAACAAAAAGAATTAGACAGCTTTACCAAGAAGATAGGCTCCACTATCACTCAACTTTTCAATTGAGCATCGAATTTGATTAGGTATGCCATTGGAATCAGGATCGGCATCATGCTATAATATAATTATGTAATAATTAATATAATTATTTTTGTGGCAATCATAATTATGCACTCTACTTGTAAAAGATAAAGTAAAGATATTACCAGGGGTATAAGTGTTGGGTAAAAGTAAGTGGCTGTGCTTTTTACATCCATACTATTAACAGCAAGCATTGAAAAACTACGGTCATCCAAAGTTATATCTGGACCTGGAATGTACAAAATTTATAACACACAATTATTTCAGCAATGAATGAAAAACTTTTTAACACCTGTGATATTCTTTAAAATATATAAAATACAAATATTAAAAATTAAAGAATCTTTTTCTTGTAATCTAGATACTGAAGAATCAGAAATAAAAAAAAAAAAAAACACTTAATACCAATAATTTTTTTTCCCTTCAATTCACACTGATCATTTGATATACTAGAATAATATGTCCATAAGATGTATAACTTTGTTTTGAGTATAAAAGATCTCGATATTGTTAATTTCTGATAATGTTGATTGTGGTACAATAATATGATTGCATCAAAATCAGTTTAGATTTTATATTTTGTGATCATGATGGTGATGCTTGCATTTTTTATTCAAGTGTATTTAATATTAAGAGCATTCAGGTATGCCCGATTCATATTTATGCCCCAATCAGTTTTCCCATCTGTGTACTAAATTGTGTAGAAAATAATTTGGATAATCTGGCTCATTCTGAATCTGGTAGAATGAGCTGCCCTGATCCCGTACTGGTGGCACAGTTTTTACGATAACAAGACAAAAACCTTCACACTTCTGTTGATCAAACAGTTTTTGACTTGCTGTAGGTTATGATCCAAAAGTTGCTTTAAAGCTAACATAAAAGAACACAAATATTAAAAACCAAATATTTAAACTGGGCCATGATTGGGGCATTGATGACCCAGTGGCAACAAGAGCAATAGTGTAAATTATTATCCAAATTATAGCAGTTAAATAGAACACATCACAAAGATAATCATGTGTGATTCAGCACATTCACACAATTCGTAAAGAAAGCCCACCACTGAACATTTAAATGTTTTGTCAGTTTGTTACCACATTTGAGTCATTGTAATTGCTGCAAATAGTGAAATTTGAAATACCAAAAGTAAATAGAAATTTAAGATGAATATATTTAAATTTTTTCTGTCGCAAATTTTTACTGCACTTGCCAATTTGACATTGATTGGTTTTAATCATATCACTATAAAATGTAAATTTAACAATCTTAAGCCAGTTTATTTAGTTGTTATATATCAAAATCTCATATTTAATTGTTCTTACTGTGTAAAAAATTATTAACATAATTTTATCTCATGTCATAAATTTATATGAAAATGTTTTACTGTTCTTTTGTGAATAATTACCTTGCTGATTATTTTACTTTAATGTGAATTTGTGTACATGTACTTGAATATACTATATCAAAAATGATTCTTCTACACAATTTAGTACACAGATGGGAAAACTTTGGGAATAGAAAGAATGCAAGTAAATCAACTTCCAGTAATACATTCATATATAAATAATTTTAATTTGATTACATATAACAGAACGTTCATCTTTGATAAATACTTGTATTAGATACTCATTACAGGTGAACAGTACAGCAAAATAATTATAACAAAATCTAGTTTATTAAATATGTTTACTATACTTTATATAAGTTCAACTTTCATAAAATATTTTTTGAAATTTGCTTTCAGAATTTTTTTTGTTTGTTTGTTTGTTCATCTTATAACACTCATAGTTTAGTAGCTTTTTATGATTTAAAAATTAAATTTAACAGATATAAAAAAAAAAAATTTAGAATTTTTATATTGTACCAAATAAGCTACAGAAATTTATTAACAAAAGATTAAACTCAATTATTGTATTTAAAAGCTACTATTTAAAAATCTACCATATCAAAATCTTCAAAAGTGAAAACCTTTCAAAATTTGACATTTGTAAATAATAATAAAAAAAAAATGCTAATGTAATATCTTAAAATTTTACTACAAAATAGAAAAAAACTATTAAGAACGATTGACATTACCTCCAGATACAGCATCACTTTTTAATACACAATTAATAAACAAAGGAAGAAGCTTCAATGAATCTGGTAGAATGAGCTGCCCTGATCCTGTACTGGTGGCACAGTTTTTACGATAACAAGACAAAATCTTCACACTTCTGTTGATCAAACTGTTTTTGACTTGCTGTGGGTTATGATCCAAAAGTTGCTTTAAAGCTAACATAAAAGAACACAAATATTAAAACTAGTGAATTTCTGTTAATGCAAATGGTGTACATAAATACAGCATATTTCCGAATATTAAGTTATGTGAGATTTTTTTTTTTTTTTTTGTAGCATTCAAATATATTGCTATTAGGACAAAAATGCTGCAAGCAGTTAAAACAGATAGGATATTTTACAATCAAGCTGCAGCAAAGTAAAACTCCAGATGCCAACCACAATAGTTATAACTAAGATTATCTGTTAAACTAACTATCTTTGCTACACTATTATTTTCATTCAGTTGTTGTTTTGTAATGGTCAATGAGAAATTCAGAAATCAGGCAAGAGAAATTCTTACATACCAAATTTCTTATACTTCGAAAGTTATTTAATCAATCGTGCTTGCTGAAAACATTTTGGTACTTCTTTTTTAAATGACACAACAAACTAGCACTATTAGTATTTTTGAATAATAAAAAACTCATTTTCATAAAATCAATAACACAATTTTAAATGAAGTAATTTTTTTTTTCATTAAGAAATAAAAATTTGCTATATTTAACAATGTATTGCTTGGGCTGACTAATGGAAAAGTATCTACATTTTTTTTTTTTTTTTTTTTTTTTTTGCAAGATGAGAGGATCTGTACATAAACCAACCCCCATCATTTAGCTTTAAAAAAAACTTTTTGGCTCAAACACAGAAATATATGGTATGAAATTTAAGAAAGTGCTTTAAACAATAAATAATCAAATTCAATAAATAAGAAAAAATAATTTATAGAATGAAATTCAAGATAAAATAATTTTTTCAAATAATATTATTTGCCAGACATTTTCATTTATAAGAATATTTCAATGTTAAAAAATAAATGTGATGCACTATTTTCTATAAATTATACAACAAACAGAATATATTTCAAAATAGACGAAATCTACTTATGTTAAGAATAGCAAATATCAGTAGCAGCATACAGAGGAGTAATGCTAGTATAATTTTATCTAACCAAATGCTCAGCTGTGAATCTTGAATACATGAATGGCAGTGCATTGTAAGATTCCATGTTAATTTAAGACTTCAAATAATGAGAGGACATTTGTCGATGGAATTATATTACAGAGACTTACTACTCAAAGTAATCAAGGACATTTGCAAGATGGTCAAATGTTGACCTGTTTGTGAGGATTGATAATGGCATAAGTTTTAAAAAACAGGTTTAGGTTTTACAAAAATACAAAAAAGTAGTCCAACTGTAGCACATCTTGCTTCTGCTACAGGCCAGGCTATATCAGCCATAAAAATATGCAGAAGGTTGCATGAAAGATAATTGTATGACAGGAAACTAATAGGGTGTATAGCACTTCATTTTTGCCAGGGAAGGAACATTTAAATTAAGTACAATGACTGTAAATTAGACTCAAAATTAACATGCATTACTTATCATAATATACAAGAAGCTTGTATGTGGAAGTACATCTTCAGATGAGTGCCCCAACCTATACATTATGCTAAATGGAACCACCATTGTTCCAAGATCTGTCCATCTATGTTAAGGCACAATAGGATATAAATTTATATTGTAAGCAGCTAATATTACAGATACTTTACATCAATATCAAGACGAGGACAATATAACCCAGATGTAATTTAAGGCTATCTTAAATTCTTTTAGATGAGTTACTGGTATTTGAGCTCTACTAAAAATATTGAGAAGTGCAAGTATGATTGATCAAATGGCATTTGTTTTCCTACAGCTGACTTACTGCAGTTATATTCTCTATAAAGATAATTTTATGTAACATTCAAAATTTTGAACATTTTGTTTTTGTTGATAGCACTAACTGTAAATGTTTTATTTAGCATTTCATTGTATTTTAAAGTTAAATTTGACATGATAAAGATTATATCTAACCTATCTATAAATTGATTGAATACTTTCGAGTTATCCCCTCTAATGCTTAAATTTATGGATAATAATGTTAATATTGTAGCTTTTAAATTAGGTGAAAAAGTAAGTTATTAAAAATATGAACACACATGACTGAATCAATATTATATAATAACTAGTGTTAACTTGGCATCATATTAACTAAATTTTAATTTAAATACAAAATACTAATTCTAACACACAAAAAAAAAAAAAAAAGCTTACTATGTTTTGCAAGGAAATTAATAGTAGCATCCATTTCACAGCATTTGTATATATCTGGCATAGCAATGGAAGTTGGGAAGGCAAGGTTGTGAACGCGTATGCGTCGCTCACCAGTGCGTGTAGTGTATAGCAATGCAGCTTGGATGAACACAGTCTCATTCTCAGGAAGTTTGTCATCATATGCAAACTCTACAGTTATGGCTTTATTACAATCGATTGCACTAAGCTCAATGTCAGTAGCATTGGACATGTAGAAATTCCCATAATAAAACAATGGACTGATTCCTGGAAATAAAACAAATTAAATTGATAAAAAGATAATAAATAAAGATTGTTCAAAAGTGTATCATTTTTTTTTTTTTTTTTTTTTTTTACTATATGTAAACATCCAGTTTAAAAACAGAAATGTAAAAATCAATTACTTGTCAGCAATGCTAATCAGACATATAAAGCACAAAATCAATTTTCAAAGAAAAAGTTTAATGGTTATTGTGAAATTTTTTCTCTCAATTTTCTTTTGATATTATAAAAATTAAAATTTTAATTATTAAAAATTAAAATTATTCTTACTGTAATTTAATGCTTCCCCCCCCCCCTGCCCTACAATTTTCATTTGTATTACGTCCCTCTGTTTGATTTGGCTGCTTGCCAAATGAATAAATATAATATTGTTAGAAAACATTTTATTCAGTATTTATTCCATGTCTCAGATATACTGCAATAATATATATATATTAAATGAAATAAAACCTCCAAATTAGACTTATTTAAAAAAATTTGGTAGTATTTATAATTAATTTTGTACATTTTATTTATACAGCCGATGATTTTGTCTCTTGAAATAACACAATACTAAATTATAAATTAAATAAAAATTTGGCAGATATTGATGAAAAGTTATCTTTTTTAACTTTATAAAAGTTCAATAAAGGATTCCACATTAAAATTGAAAAAAAAAAAAAGTCATTGAGGAACATTTTAGTTGCTTACCTGCACTGGTTCTTACACGTAAAACAGCATCAAATGCTGTGGGAGTTGTTATGTTCCTCTCAAGGTCTTCAAGAAATCTATCCCCATCAATATGGGACTAAAATGAAGGAATCAAATCATAAATTGAAATATTTTCTAACAGCTTGCAAGGGTTTACGTTTATAGTAAATCATTAATACTATGCATGCCTAAGACACAATATTTGATAAATACAGAAAAAATACATCAACTTATTCTAATCAATAGTCTGTATACAGTACTTTATTTAAAATCGGATAATGGAATTAATAATATCTTAATCTCAATAGAAATATAGTAATGCATTTTTTATTAAAAGTATTAGTTATGCAAAGCAGTCAAGTTTTCTTACAATGCATAAAACTAGTTTCCAAAAGTCAAGAAATAAAAATTGGGAAAGTGCGATAAATTGATTAAAAAAAAAAAAAAAAAAAAAACACAAACACACAGATATATATATACACATACATATCATCAAATTCTGTTCAATTTGCTTGCAGACATTCAGTTATCAGATTTCAGTTTGTTACTTAACATTTCAAAACCAGTATACTTTGTA
Organism: Caerostris extrusa; assembly: GCA_021605095.1. Lineage (NCBI taxonomy): Eukaryota > Metazoa > Arthropoda > Arachnida > Araneae > Araneidae > Caerostris > Caerostris extrusa. The sequence continues at coordinate 27,024 of BPLR01018660.1, forward strand.
AATAATGAAAAATTAAACTTTCGAAAAAAAGCATTATTTAAGATTTTTTTTTTTTTTCCCCATATTTGAAAAAAAAAAAAAAAAAAGTGATTCATATAATAAAATATTCCAAAACTATAACAATTGATTAGTTATCAATATAAAAAAAATGATTATCAAAATGTTTAACGAACTAACTTGTGTGTCATCATTTTAAACAAATTATGATTAAAAACTTATGTGATTTTGCAAATAATTTTGCTAGTGTTAGAAAAATGTTCACTTTAAATAAAAAATTCAAACAATATGCTATACTTACTTGGAAGTAAGTGTACTTATAAATCTGCCCACCCGTGTGTCGACATAAAGGACTCATGCTAGCAATATCCACATATGCATTGGGAAACAGGAAAAGGTCAACAGCACAGCCAGCTGCAACACAATCTTGGGCCAGTTTACTGTAAAAGTCAGTTTGTGGAGATAAGGCAATCTAAAAAGAGAAACAAATTATCTTAGCATTATGGAATTAAATAACATTAAATTTAGAAAAAGAAAACTGAAAGACCCTCTACATCAAAATTCATTTTGAAGTTAATTATTTTTATTGAAATTTGAAAATATACAAGTCCAAATTAAAATTGAATGTTAGAAATGATTATTTTTAAATTGTCTAAAAAAAAAAATGAAGAAGTTGGAAGTATTTATTATTTTATTTTACCATTGTAGCTCAACAGACAAATGAAAGGGGAAAAAAAAATTAGAAACTAAATTTAACAAAACAATTACAGAAAAAATCCCAATGCATTAAAACATTAATCAATCGTAATAATTTTTTACTTGTAATTTAAAAGATTGACACAAAAGTATTACTAAACATAAAACCTATTCAATGCTTCTCTGATTCAAAGGCAATTTTTTTTTTTTTTTTTCACACAAAGAACAATATCTATAAATAAGAGCATTTTAATTCTTATTTAAGGATTATGTAATTAAATTATTTGAAATCCAATTAGTTGGGTCTCTATTGGCCCAATAAATGGTTCCCTTTAAAATCCCTTACATGATCAGTGCTCTAGAAAAATGAAAGGAGGAATACAAAGACACTAAAAATAGCCACCTTCAATCCAAAATGATAGTTACGAAAAGATTAATCGCTAAATGGTTTTCTCTATGCAAGATTATAAATTTCATTCTATAATTTAAATTATTTTGATCAATATTTTTATTTCCAAACTTTTATTTGCATTTATTTAAATCACTATTTATTGACACTTAAAAAAAACTTGATATAATTTTTAATATATAAGCTTTAATTTTTTTTTTGTCACTAATTGCTTATCCAGGTTTTGTTTTCATTTTGACAAAGAATTCACTTATTAGTTTATTATACATTCATTCGGAATTAATAATTGAAGGGAAAAAAAACTGTTTTTTGTTCTTGTTGGCTCGTTTCTATCAATACCTTTCTGTTGGAATATTTTACTGATTTGATTTAAAAATCTGTATCACATATATGATGCCGCATAGAAGTGTTTTCATGGAAAAAGAAAGAAAAAAAATTTTTTTTAACTCTGAAAATTTTAAAATTAATTGATGATGCTACTAACAAAATTTAAATGTTAATTTTATAAAGAGGTTAAACTATTTTAGAAATTTTATAACATTAGAATCTAAGTCACTCACAGAAGTCAGTAAAGGAAAAAAAAAAAAAAAGGGTTAAAATTTCCAACGTATTTTCAAAATCAAAAATGACAAGAGCAGTTTATCTAAACATTTTCATATATATTAGAAAAATTTGGTGTACCTTCTGCTTTTCAGTCCCCAGTAACTTCTGTCCTTCTCTATGAGGCAATTTTCCAGGAGCATCAGCATTGGGAATGGTAGAATGAAATACTAGAAGCTTCCCAGAACAGTTGGCATTCTGTATTTAAAAGAACAATTAATTTTGTTTATGCATAAAATATTGTACAATTCAGTATAGTTAAAATAAATAATGCAATAGTTAAGGAAAAGAAAACTATCATTTTTGTAAGAACTTTAAAATTAATTTTATAAAATTCCAAATCGAAAGTATATATACTTTTGTGTGAGTTAAATGTAAATTAATTATATTTATGAAAATACATTTTTTTTTTTTTTTTTTTTTTTTACAAAGATAAACTTGAGGGCAAGTAAAAAATTAAAAAATATCAAATTTTTTTTTTTTTAATCTTATAAATTCTTAAATGTATGGATATAATAATTTTAAACATAGAATTAATGCAGGAATCTAATATTATGAAACATAAATCAACATTAATTTGATCACTAGTTTAAATTTATTATAGCTTGAAATAATACAGTTGTAATTTACCGGAACAGTGAAAATAAATAAATAAATACTTAAAAGCAGTAATCTCTCTTTAATCTGGCATGCTCAAGATCACAGCAATGCCAAATTATTAAGTGTCAACATAGTTTTAAGGGGATATCAAAAATAAATCATAATAAAAATTTTAAAAATTCAAACGTGTACATATTTAATGTGTTTACACATATTCTATACATACACACATATATATATATACTATACTATAAAGTAGAGGTGGGAAGTCTGTTTAAAAAACTGACTTCTGACACTTTATATAAATAATTTTTTAAAAATTCTATGAATTGATCGGAAAATTAAAAAGGCTATTTAATTGTATCCTTTAATAATACAAACAGTAGAAAAGACACCGACTGCTTTAGCAACATACCAAGTACTAAGTGTTGGGAGACTTTTTTTTTTTCACCTCTAGGGTTTAATAAAAGCTGTCTTAAATCAACAATAAGAGAAGATATTTAGAGAAGCTATTCCTATTATTAAGAATAAATAACATTTAATGTATTACAAATAGGACATCTTTGTGATTAAAACGTATCAATTTGTCTTCAGCTATTCTAGAATACTTTGGTACCAGTTCATTGGATATTGTTATTTTTATAGAATATATATTTTTTATAAGCAAATTCAAAGTATAAGGATGTCTTAAGTCAACACAAATACTACACCTTTAAAAAATTGTAAAAACACTTTGTTACGAAAAAAAAAAATTCCTTTTACAGATATATAAGTTCAATAAAGGTCATAACATACACAAATTTTTCTAAATCAAATTACAGTAAAGAGTCAGGAATCAGTATAAAAATTCTACTTGGGAGTCACAAGTCAAAATTTTTAGTTGATTCCAGTCCTGATACAAAGAATGGCAGACAAATATAAATCTCACTTTTAAAGCTTCTAACCCAACTTGAATTACAGGACCCAAGATTATCTCAGTACTGGGTTCATTTGCAAAAATACGAGGTATGTGATCCATTAAACTATAGAAAACAAGGAGAAAATAAAGCACAAGTTTCAATTATATTTAATCTGAAATGCATATAAATTTATTATTGAAAATAAATGAACATTTATTAATTATAATTAAAGAAATTAAATTATATGACATTTTTTATGCTTTTGACAAAAATGAGAAACATTTACAATTTTAATGAAAACCATTATACATTTTTGTAAGTTTAATTAAAAAAATATTTAAAAAGATTATCATGTGATAAAATAATTAAATTACACAATTAAATAGTTTTTATTTACTATTCATTTAATCTTATGCTACATATGTTTAGCATCTTGCATGCATTAATGTAGATATCAATAATTAAACAATTGTGCAATCAATACATGAAATATAAAGAATTTAAAAAGAAAATTCAATTAATACCAGATATTATAACAAAACATAAAAACTATTTTTTTATTATTTTGTCTGGTTCTTCTTTAAATATTATTCAAGGAAAAAAATAACATAATGATGTGTCTAGATAAATTTTCCACAACTCCAATAGTTTTCTAAAAAAAAATTGCTGCAGTTATATATATATATATATTCTCTAATAAATATATTTACCTATCAACCAGAGCTTCAGATTCAGCTAAGGTAACAAGGAATCCCTCTAACAGTGGTACAAAGGCATTGTGAACATCAGAAAGTACCATTATGTGAGGTTGGGTGAGGTTTTTCTGTATAAAATGACATTATCATTGTTTCTTTTAAAAACATTTAACAAAAAAAAAAAAAAAAAAAAAAAAACCCAGACATGTGCTTTTTAAAAACAATAAATTAACAAATTTGTAAATATGAAATCTTGTTTTGTATGCTCATCTTTAAAAACTTATTATCTTGAGTAATATTTTATGTTATAAATATATGCTAAGTTAATTTAACTTCTAACTAAATGCCTATTATCAACAACAGAATGTAAATTAATAAAATAAATGATTACGATGAAAATAATATAAATGACAAATATAATCACTGCAATTGCACAGTATAACAAAAGTAACAAATGAAAAACAATTAACTTAAATTTTGTAGGAGCTGAAAAGTTGAGAAAAACTTACCTTCATATTGTAAAAGTGCAAGACATTGTTATAAGTCACAAATCCAATACGAAGTTTAGAGGTATCATTTTTTCATCACTGAAATAAAATTAATATATATACATAAATTTATTATTGCTCAAATTTTAGTATAATAACATCACAATTCAAAGTACTTCACTTAACCTAAACATATTTTACCCATAGGATTGAATATATTATAAAAAGCAATTTTTAAATCTCATATTATATTGTATTTATATTTCTAAAACTAACAAAAAAACTATTAATTATATGATAATGAAGAGTTACATATTTTCTGACAATGTATCGTACGGAAAATTAACAAGTTGCCAAATCGGAAGAATTCAAACTGAGCGATGTAAAAGGGGAGGGAATATCACTTAGGAGGGATTTTCATTTTAATTTTTGCTAATTTAAATTTTAGATAACAAAATATTAAAAGAAACATTAGATGAAAAAATTCCACATTAACTATTAAACTTTTTCTTTCAAAACTACATTACACTGCATTCTATCTAACAATACGCAGCTGTCCTCCCAAGAAGGAATCCATTCATCTATTTGTGTAGTTAAACCTGATGTTTATCATTCGATGTAATCTATGGTCGAATTATACTTATTAACTTTGTACCATTTTCATCTTAAACTTACTTTTGCAAGGAACGCAATACATGTTTCATATTTTCACACAAAAGTGGAATTAATCCATTACGAAATGTAGCATTGGAAACTTCAATCATAAAAATGTATGCTGGTGGATTTGGCATTTCATCTTTCTGTAAAAAAGAACAAGTCTGAATAATTCAATTCATTTTATTCCCATAATTTTTCATTCTAAGCTACATGCAAAAGAAATAACCAATCCAAGTCATAAAGTCTTTTAAATTACTTGTTGCTGTAAGAAATTAGTTTCTTGGATAATGCTATTTTTCATATATACATAATAAAAAATTTTACTTTTGTACTTTAAAAAACTTATACACCTGTGAAAATTTTAAATAAAAAAAAGTTTAAAATAAAAAAATTCTTTGAGTTAATAACTTTTAATTAAGATTAAATATTTTTCATTTTTTATCAATTAGTAAATTATCAATCAAAACAGTTATAACCGAGGAGAAAAACTTATTTACAATAAAACACTTTAATACAAATTAAAATATCTGGAAAAATCACAACAAATTAAAATTTTACTCCATTGGATAAGTGATTAAGTTTAATATACTTGATATTTTTCTATATTTCAATATTCAAGTTAAAGAACAAATTTGACATTTTCTCAATGAATGCAATCTAATAAAATTTTATGCTATAGGAAATCTTAAAAATATTAATTTATTTCATTTTATAACTATTGGTAACAAATGTGCACTTACTCTGCAATATTCTTTTGTAGCTATGTATTCGTATGACCCCAAACACAGTTCAGGTCGATGATACTTGTCAGTTCTCTCTCCCATTCCATCCAAAAAGCAGAAATAATCTTGAGGTACTAAATAAAATATTTGAAAATGTTTATTCAGAAGGCTATAAAGTAAACAAAAAATTTTAAATATTAAAATTAATTTTGCAATAAAAAAATGTTATAGGGATAGGACATTTTTAAACAAGTTTTATTAGTATTATTAGTAATTACACATATTTAGAGTAAAACATTTGTTTATTATTCTACTACTAATAAAAAAATTTTTTTATAAAGCAAAGTTAATAAAAAGCATTTATCAGAAATTTTTAAAAAATAATATTATGAAGAATTTATTTAAATGCTTAAGTAAAAGGCTTTAAGGTATAAGCTTAGGGGGAGGGGGAAAATAAGATTTTAAAAATATTAAATGACATAAAAATGTCATTTTACCTTTGTTGAAGTATATATGATATATTATTGAAAAATTAATTAGTAATGCCTTTAAGAACTATAGAACTAAACTATTAAATATAACACATTTCAATTGATGCATAGATTAAAATAAACAGTATAAAAAGAAAATACATATATGTATTTGAAATCAAAGTACTGTATTAAAAAAAAAAAAAAAAAGCATTTTGTAACATAACTGGACACTTATAATAAGAAGTAGAGGGCTGGCTTCAGGAGTCAGTCCTAAAAATTCAATTGACGACTCTTTTATAAAACTTTTTATTTCTTTTATATTTTCCGAAAAGTTTTAGGAATTCATGTTAAAAGATGATTCAATTGTATCCTCTAATAATATAACTAGTAGCAAAGACAATGACTGTTTTATAAAGCATACCAGATTTTGAGAGACTTTTTTCTGCAATGAGGCTTGCAAAAACCTAACTTGGATCCCCCTATAAAAAAGATCTATTTCTGTTTTTTATCCCACTTGGCAAACAGCTACATCTAAATCAAGTCCAAGAACCCATGTGGTCTCATGGAAGGAGAGAAAGGGGGTCAGCTTATGTTGTGATGGAGCACCCGTAGATAGAAGCCACACTTGACGCTGAAGGAGGGCACTGCCATCCAGAAGGGCTTTTAGAAGGAACTACCTCTTATTTGTGTATCATATGGGAGAAAACTCCCACCATGTAGTTTGACTAATGAGGCAAGCTGATAAACATCACAAATGCCACCAAATCTTCTTATTTATTTATTTATTTTTAAACAGTGTCTATAAAAAAACCACCAGTGGATTGAACCTCTGTTCAAATGTTGACCAGAGGCGCACGTTGGCACTGAACCACAAGTTGGGCAAAAGAAGATCTTATAGAAGCTATTCAATTGAAAGCAAATAAGATTTTATTTATTACAAATTTAGTATCTTTGATTAAGACAAATAATTGTCCTTTGTTATAGAATAGTTTATAAGACAAGCAATTTGCTACTTATTAGTTTAGTTCTGTTATTTTAAAGGTCATATGTAGTTTTTTGTGAGCAAATTTAAAGTACAAAGATGTCTTTTAAGTGAATGTACATAATACACATTTAAAGTTGTAAAGAAATACTTTGTTAAAAAAAAAAATGTTTTTATACATAGACGAGTTCAAAAAGTCTTTGAATTTATTTCACAAGTTTTTTTTAAATCCATTCGTAAAGATCATAGTACATAAATTTACAGAAAATCAAGGGTCCAAAGTTAACAACCTGTATAAAAAATCCAACTTTGGAGTTAAATTTTTTGGTTTACTGCCAGTTTTAAATTACTCCCAGTTGGCCACCCCAGTTTTAAATAACCTAAATTTGGAAAAGGTGCAAATTACTTGCCTTCAGTGACCACTTTGCAAAAGGCACACTGAAAACACCGTCCGCCTTCCATAAAAGTCATAAAAGGGCATATGTATGCTTTGCATCTTTTGCACCTCAAAGGACCTTGCTCTCTGTACAAACAAGAAGGAGGCTCTGGCTAGAAAGGAAAAATAATTTGGTATTTTCAATTAAATATTTTTTTACTATATAGATAACAAAGCTTTTAATACCTATTCATTGATGAAAGGAACCAATAGCTTTTAAAAATTACTTAATAAAATGAAATTATAAAAAAAAAAAAAATCCAGAATTAAATACTTTATTAACTTATCATTTATGTTACAAACTCATAATAAATATAAATGTTATCATTCAAATAAATATGTACCCATTCATTTATAGAATGAGTAAAAGAAAACATAACACATTTTTTATACTGAATTTAATGTCTATGGAAAAATTAGATTATTAATAAACAAATAACTTTATTTAAGATGTATTGAAAAATAAATAATAGTTCAGAATATATTTAGCTTTTAAATAATTTCCAAAATAAACTTTACAGTAATTATACCAATCATCATCTTTGTAATCAAGTTACAGTAACCTCTTGTTAATGCATCATTTTTAGCTTGGTACATTCTATATTCAGCAATTCAATTAGTTTGGGGCATTTTATACTCTGGCATCAAGCCTTAGTTTTCATATTTCCTCCGTACTTCTTTTGTTTCACTACTGGGGATAATGTGATAATACAGGCAGGTTCACTTTTACAGTAGATACATGCATTGTTTAAGGTCTTTTAAAGGGGCATATTCAGGGCCGGATTTTCCTATAGACTAACTACGCATCAGCCTAGGGTCTCAAGATCAAGAGGGCCTACATTCAAATTGTTAGCAAAAAAATTATTGAATTTCTTAAATAAAATAAATATTAACATAAAATTTAATATGATATTTTCTTTTTTTGTGATCTGGATTTTGCTTGAATAAAGTTCCATTTTTGGTTTAACTTTAAATGCAAATTATTATGAAGTAAATTTATCTGAATTGAATTTTGTTTAATCTTCAATTTATTGAATATATTTAATTTAATTTGATAAAAAAATATGATATTTTTTATTGCATATGGGGAGGTGAAAGGGCTTCATAAGTGGAATAACCTAGCACTCTTTTCATCTAAATCCGGCCCTGGGCATATTACTCTGATTTCAATCTTGAATTATTTTAATTTTATAACTGACACCTCAATAAAAAAAAAAAAAATCAAACTTTGGCATCAAATAGTTCAATTTTTATCACAGAGAAGCAAGCCTTTTGTGCGCTATCTTTTTAAGATGAGTGTAAAGTTTTACTAATCATAACTATAGACACCAGAGGATTGTATAAAAAGTTAGATTTGATCACCAATATTGAATTTTTAAATATAAAATGTCAAAATATGAATGCTAACATCATTTGAAATATTTTTTTTAATTTGAAACATACATCAGCGATCAACAGTCAAGGAAATAATGGACAGGTATTAATATTAGGTTGCTCTCTGTATATTGCATTCACACAGGTATATGAAAATTATTGGACACAATGTAAAACTATGCATAAAAGAATTACATGAGAAAAAATGAAAAGTCTTTACTAACTTAAATAAATAACTTAGTAAATGGATTCAATGTGAGATGTTGCAAATGAGATTATTTCATGTCATATAGTAGTAAGCATCTAAGAAATTATAGAATTCTTTGTGTTCAGGTTTTTAGACACTGGATTTGGTGCATCAGGTGAATGGTATTTATTATACACCATAAAATAAATTGCAGTAACTGAAATAACACATCACAGTTGCTTTAATTTTATAACTACTTGGATGTTTGCAAATATATTCCAAATAAACACTCTGAACATACATAAACTAAAGGACCTTGCATTGAAATTCATTAATTTTTAAATGAATATTCTAAATTTAGTAGGACATATTTATCTCTTCTAGCTCTTTTTATATAAAATTTTGTAATGTGTCCAATAATTTTTAAGATATTCTGCATATATGGTAAGAGGAATTGTTCTGTTGCTGAAAGATGACATTCATTATCTAATTTTGCAACTTGCAGCATCACTTACAATTTTAGAATAAAAGGAAAAAATTAATACTTATAAAAATTAATCTACTCAAAATGATTTGCAACTGAGTGTCACACAAATCATTCATTTAACCACTATAGTTGTATATATTATAGCTAAATAATTAACAGAATATGATATAGAAAGTTTCAAAATTCATAAATTATTTTCTATTGATAATAAAAAAAAAAATTTCAATCTTATTCAAATATGTTCAAAACAATTATTTAGTAAAATTAAAAAATAACAAATGTGACTTAATTAATTTGGAAAGCTCAATGATGCAATAGAAATTTGTAACAAAACAAAAGCTACTGAAGCAAATGTAAATGCACCAAAACAGCTAAAGATGTAATAAAAAAAAAAAAATTAATGCACGATTTACTATTTTAAAAATAATCTATTGTAACTTTTTGAAGTTGAAATAAAAAAGCATATATACCTCTCCTTCCCGGAGACTAGCTAAGGGATTAATAGTAATTGCAAATGGAATAGCAGTCTGCTTCAAAACATCTGGATTATTTGGAAGGCAGTACAATGAAGACCTAATGAAACGTGGACTGCACATGCCTGCAGTACAAGAAAATATCATTAGAAGTAATAAAAAAAAAGTTTAAAAAGTAAAAAAAGAAAGTTAAGAAATATTGCATAGTTATTTAAGTCTCTAAAATAACTATGATAGAAAAAATAAATCAAACTATCATTTTATTTTCATTTAAATTTTAAATGAAGACAATTTTTAAAAATCATTTATACTTAAATGCCAGATTTCCATGTACATTGTGAAAATGATTAAAAGAAAAACAAATTTATTCTAATACAAATCACAGTTTAAAAAATAATTCTTGCATCTTTAATTTATTCTGTAATAAATTACTTTAATGTTGCTTTTCAATATATTTATAAATTACCTCTATCTTGAACAATAAAATCTGTAGAAACCAGGGGAGGCAATAGTCCTTTTGTATCAGTAGCAAAATATCCACTTCTTAACCTTTTGTCTTCATCACGAAATTGAACCTACATGAATATAAATAATTTAGCATAAATCATACAACTTATTATGAAAAATTTCAGCACTTCAATGAAGTGCTCCTGTAAATGTAATATAGAAAAATGTTTTTAAAAATTACACATAAAATTAAAAATTTTAACATACTATAACACAATCTTCTAGTCATGTGCACAAAATTTAATTGTTAATTAATTGCAGTAACTTCTTTAAAAAGAAATTAACTTGTGATTGTTAAAGAAAATACAGAAATTCATTTTTAAGTTTCATATTTGACCTCTCAATAAAAAGATTATTTTGTATTCTTGCGAGTCTTTATCCATATCATATGGTGCAGTTAAACAATCTCCACTAAAGAAGCCATTAGAGTACAAAATACAAAAAATTGATTGTGTCTGATTGATTAGTTCCACATTCACTTCTATGCAATGTAAATACACTGGTGTACAAAATTTAAGAGGATTTGCATATTTTGTCGATTTTCCCAAAAAATATAGAACAAACGGTAAAATAATACTTCAAACAATTATACAAAAGTCTAGTGTCAAATACATAGGTGTATATGGGTATGTAAGGGATGAATGCAAAGGAACAAATTTTTACATTTTATTTCATCGAGTACCTAACCAAATTTCATGCTGTTATTTTGTAATATTCAGTGAAATTTAAAAAAGTGATAACCAATAACGTTATGGAATGAGGTGGCTAATTGAAGCAATACTCAAAGGAGGACTGTATCATGTGAATATTGCTAGGCTTAAACATATTACCTTCCAGGATAATGTCTAACTTATGAAATTTTCAAGTTTCCTTGCCATTTTCATGTAACCCCAGAAATTTGAGTTTCGAAGATTACTGCTTTCAGAAAAAGTAATCTTTGAAGTACACAGTAATCTTTAAGTCAGTCTTTTAGAAGTCAATTTTTAGAAGACATGCCCTTTACATTTTGCTCACTCTTGAACACAGGAGGGTCTGTTCATTATGGTGTAGAGAACATTAACTTTGTACTAGAGTCCAATTGGGATCCATTTGATTTACTGATAAGTTCTGTTCAGCCTAGCAAGCAATTCTTAATATGCTTTAATATGGAAAAACCAGGGATGCATTACCTATTGTCCAATAACTATGAAAGAACCACTATTATAGTGGAGGTTTATGGTCTTAGCATGCATTATATTTGATGATTTTACTGCTATCAATGTCTATGTCAGAAGCTGCGATGTACAGGGATGAGACTGTAGAGTACCATGCTTGCTTTCTCAGGAGTGCAAATTTTTCAATTTCCTTTTAATTTATACTAATCGCATCTCGCACGACTCAAAATGACTAGAAAATGTAAATATTTGCTAAGGTGATATCCTCATCATTGTCAGCAAGATCTCCAAACCTAAACACTATAGAGCATATCTAGGACACTCTGGCGAAGGGATAATTACAACTTGCCTTCCAATTCTCAGAACCATCCAGCACTCAAGAATAAAGTTACTGAAAGAGTAAAGACCAACTTTTTCAGGGACTCATAAAAAGAACTCGATTTCTAATATAAATTTGCATTGTGATACTTACACAATTGTAAAAGGGGACCATAATAACTAATTTTTTTCCCTAAAAGCTTTGTTTAGAGATTAAGTTTTGTTTTAGACCTGGAACTGATGAGTCATAAGCACAATTACGAGTATATACTGTATGTTTATTATTATTATTATTATTATATCAACCTAGGAACATACCTAATTCCATTTCAATTTGATAATAGTTCTGGAAATATAGATATAGATCAACAAAAAATGACAATTCTTCCAATTTCGATCTCCAATTTATTGCTGGAGTAAATTTCTATATTCAATAGTTACTGTAGTCGAAAAATAAAAACAGAAATAATTCAAGCATATTGAACAAATTCCTGAATTCTTCTAAATAAAAATTTGGAAAAGTATGCAACTATATTTAAATCACTAAAGTTGTTGGTGAACTGCTTGGTGAAGAAGTACTTAAAATAACAAATTGTTCATGTATTATTAAAACATTCTAAAATTTCACATATATTATTTTTAAGGTATTTCAGTATTTGTTTCATAAACTTCATGGTTCCCCTTAATATATTTTTCAAAGCTTATATAATATTTTTTTAATGAAACATTTTTAAAACATTAATTCCAAATTGATATAATGAGGGGGGGATATCATTTCAATAAGCAAATTTCTAAAACAAAAGTAGAACAGATTTATAATGTAACAAACAATATTAATATCAATTTTACTTAATTACATGAGGAACAAAGAAAAAAACCTTACAAATTACTGTGTTGCAATTATAGAATTATATTAATTAAATTTGCTTTAAAGAGACACTTTAAAATTTATAGTTTAATTTGAAAACTAATTTTCTATAACTAAATTTTATAAAAAAAAATGTAATAAAAATTCAAGAAACCTTCATACAAAAATTATCTGAAGACAAATAAGAAATAAACATACAGTGCTTGGCATCTGATCCAAATCCAGCTTTTTTGGTTGTTGCTGTTGAAGATTCTGAGAAGGTGATGCATATGGATAGCTACTTGGACTTTGGGGACCTGGTCCTGGATATTGAGAAGCTTGCCATGGAGGACTCTGGTTAGGAGGCATATTGGAAAACTGTGGTGAACCAGGAGGAAGAGAGCCAGGAATAGAGCCCATGGGTGGGGGGAAACTACCAGGAGGCGATTGTGAAAATTGCGGATTAACAGGTTGTGCTGCCTGAGCATGCACAGGACTTTGAAATTGTTGTGGAGGATAAGGTGAACTAATTGGGCCAGTAGGTGGATAAGATACTGGACCTTGAGGGGTCATTGATGGAGGTTGGGGTGAATTAAAATTTGATTGTGGAGGGGCATGGGGGGATTGAATATTAGGTGGACTTGATTTATTGCCCTCATGGCCATTACTGATTCCATTGGTATATGCAGAACTATTTGGGAGATGAGATTGGATAGGACTTGAAACCTGATATTGGTTGGTCTTCTGTCCTTGTGGAGGAACTGGGGGTTGATTAGGATAAACAGAGGGATATTGGTTGTTATTTACAGGGGAAGTGGGTGTTCCAGGTTGATTATTATTTACATATGGATAAGAAGCCCTAGGTTGTTGAGTACTGTAGGTAACAGTTGTTGGCATAGGTCTATGTGGTAGCAAAGGACCTCCAGGGAACATTTGAGGAGTATTAGGAGATTGTTTATTCATTGGAGTTTTTGGAAGAGGTGGACCCAGTTTTAAATCTTGCATTTGGTGAGAAAGCTGAAATATAAGTACATGAAACATAAATACATGTAAAATAGCATATAAATAGAAATTTTAAATTGATTTTAAATACAATATATTTATAAGTGCAAACTTAACTTTTTAAAAAGAAGAAAGTAAAAAGATGTGCAAATTATTATAAAATATTTTTGCTGTAAAATTCTTAAAATTAAGAAAATAATTTAATAGATTAGAAAAGTATAATTTATATGAATTTAAAAAAACATTTAAAATTATGTAATTTAAAAATATTGCACAAATAATTTAGTTAAAATATAACTTATATTGTACAAAAATAATGTCACATATTTATATACAAATGTCACCTATTTTAATACATATATATTTATATCCAATAAAATTCTCCATTTAATAACCTTATAAAGCAATTGAAAATATTGGTAAATTTTACTGAAGCAAAATGATTTTATATTTGGCTAACAAACTGTTGACATCATATTAAATAAAAATTCTGTATATTTTAAAATTTACCTGTTTGGCATTTGGAGAATCAAATAAAAGGTTACCACCAGGTGGTACATGAGAAGATGGAGGTGGAATCATTATAAATACTTGAATTTTTAATAACAGATCGCTAGAAATATTTTTATATCATTTTTCAATCTAAAATGAGAAAAGTCGAAGAAGAAAAATTAGATCATGTTATAATTTGATAAGAAATAAATACAACCATAAGAATGGGTAAAAATATAAATTATGATTTTGATAACATCAAACATAATTTTATTATTTTTTCATTTTATCTAAATTTTTTGAATGTAGAAAAAAAAATCTTACGAAGAATATTTAATTTATCAACTTTTATCATAAACTATCTTAAAAAAGCTAAAAAATAATAATAATGATAATAAATTAGCTGGATAAGATATATATAAAAATAAAATAAAAAATATATCATGGATTATTTTTCCATTAACTTGATAATTCAATATTTTAATTAAAAATGATTATAACTCAATACTACAGAATACTCTTCCTGTATTTGATTACAAACTTTTTTTTTTATACTAAATAAGAGAATTAAAAAAATATTTGTATGAAAACTTTAAGGTAATTGGTGAAGTGTTATTTCATGTTTGAATCAAATAAATAAGTAGTATATTATGAAATTAATTTTTTAAAATTAAAATTTACCATTTTGAAAATTTAAAAATGGTTATTACTTTTAAAACATTTATTTGAACAGAGAAATTCATCTCTAATATGAATAAGATAATGAAAACAGACATATTGGTATCAAATATTTGAATTTAATATTTTAGGCATTCAATTTCGATATTTAAAACATTATGCAATTAATTTATATTAGCCAAATCACAGCTTAAGATTATTTATTATTATTATTATTATTTTTAAAGAAATATGATGATCTTTATTACAACTAGGCAATGAAAAAACATATTCAAGAATAGACACTTTTAATTTTTATATTAAACATATCATAAATTTAAACTGAAATGGTTAACATATGACAATCTAAATATTGAAAAATATGAATTTTTTTTTTCAACTATTAATAAATGCTGTTGAAAAATGTTTGTGACTAGAATGAGTATTATTATAGATAATATATCTGATTACAAAAACATATGTAAACAATAAAAGTAAATAAACAAAATATTTTATGATATTAAAATTAGTCGTTATGATTATAAAAAATCAAACTTATATTAACATTTCATAACAATCAAACCATATACATGAAAAATATCACTTATAAAACGGAACCAAAATTTGTTTTGCGTTGACAGACGATTTTTCAACGTGGAATGATAACAACACGTCAAGAAATTGAACTGTTGCCACATTTCTTCCGGTGTTTGAAAATAGTTGTGTTTGGCTCTATTTCATGGGGAGGGGGAGGAGCTATTTATTTAATTTGTATTTCGAGAGATTTAAAAGAGTATAGAAATTTTCGAATAAAAAGTATTATTATCCCTGAGATCAGAATACGACTTATAGAACAAAGTGTAGTATTGCTCTTCTACTTTTATTTATTTATTTATTAATATTATGATTATTTTGATTTAGCATTGCACTATATTAATAATTATTACAGTGATGATGTTAGACATTAAAGATGAACTACGAAATGATGATCTTGGAGATACCATTTTTTTAAGTGTAATTCTATAACCTCAAAAATTTTCATCATGTGTACCAAAATTTTAAAAACATGTATAATAAAAAAGCATAAAGTTCAGTTATAAATGAAAAGCTATAAAAAGAGTAATTGAGTGAATAATACATTCTCTAAAACAAAAAAGTTTCACAAGAAGGAATTATTCGAATGGAAGGAAAATTGGTGAATGAGATCTTAGAACGATCTGAGACATCTGCTCATCAAACACTCTATTAAGAAGAGATCTAACTATCTATGTCAGGAAATTTTTGATGAAGAACATAATCAATAGAAATGATTCTCTTGGGTAGTCATATATTGAAAATAAAAAAATAATCCCATGATAAAAAAAACAATACAATGGGGCTTAAAATATAACGTATATTAGGGATAAATCTAGGTGCAAAATCAAGTTGCATCCTAAGCTTTAACTAAGCATTAATTGCGTCGACCAACCAGCCTAGCATCCTAAAGCTGTTCTGAACATTTCGAGTTAAAACTTTGCAAGTCGTTGGTATTCAATTTGAAGTGGGGCTAATACGAAAACGCATGGAACACGCGGGACTTACACAAAAACAATTTTACTTTTCACTCAGTGTGATTCCAAGTCGAGCAAGCACAGCAAAGAATGTATAAAAGTGGGAAGCCATATGGCTAATTTCTCAGGGTGTCTCAGAAATCCACGTAACTTTATTTCAGGTTCTCCTCCTATTGTTAATATATGGGAAGAAAGGAAGAAGAAACTTATAACCCAGTAGAAGAAACTTATCCTTTGTTTTCCGACCTCACCGGACTCAGTTATCACCGCAGTCTTCCACGAGATTGCTGGAATAATGCCAAAAACGTCAAGATTGCTTATAACTCTTCAATCTCAAGCCTTCTTTCTAAAACAGCATTCAATAATTACCATGACTCAGAATCCCTCACTGGAATGCAAATGGCTTAAAATAAAAATAAACGAATATAAAGAGTTCATCTCCAACCACAATCCATCTAATAGAGATTCAAGAAACGTATCTCAGACCCAGTGGTTTAACAGCCATCTGCATTCGCCATAACTTCAAACACTATCAAATTCATTTCAATACAACAAGCTTTGAAATACCTCAATAGTAATTTAATTCAATGTTAACAGTAAAATCAGAATCTCAAGTATCTAAAGATCACAACATGGAAAGATATATAAGCTATTAACCTTCTTCCTATAGCTAACTTCATCCCCCAAATTATTATAACAGGAGATTTTAATGCAAAAAATATTCCAAGTAGAAACAACCTAAATGATATCATATCTTCCTAATTGGGGCAGCGACAACTTTAGCCCCACTTGATCCCATTTTCTTTTTATATATAAATGCCGTTAATAAAACTCTAGATTTTTGCACTATTAAAAAACTTCAACACCGGATCCATCATCTTTATAAACGATCTCTTCAGTAATCATAATCCCATCTATATAGAAATCTCCAATAGTTCTCATTACCTCTACGTCAACTAACTACCACAGATTAGAACAAATTTAATAGCATCATCTCCCACTCCATCGCAAGAATTGTAAGATTCAAAATACTCAAGACACTGAGAAAAACATCAACTCCCTCAATTTTTGCAATAACCTCATCCATAAATCTCTCTAGTAGAACCAAAGAAGTGGAAACAAGTCATCACACCCTGCTGAAAAGATTCTAGTTCATTTTGTACGTCTGAGGATTTCAGTGGGTAGGGGAAGATAATTCAATAAAGAACTTCGTCAAATGCTATTCATGTGGAGTTAAGTTGATATATTTTTGAAATTTTATTGCCTGAATATATTCTCATATATCATGTGGTTTTCAACGTTTCAAATGTGGCCTGCTGTGCAGTAGGAATTCAGACGAATTTCTTACAGCACATTCCTAGGAAAAGATGGCTCAGAGAATAACAGTGTTAAAGAAGCAATTTGTTGTCTCTCTTTATTTTGATTAGAAAGAGATGTATTAGCCGTATTTCTGAATACGACTAATGCATAATAATTCGGTATACGACTATACTGAATACGACTTCTATATTTTTGATATAACTGATGCATGGAATTTTAGATTGAGTGTTTACTATAAAATAAAGTATTTTTTTTATGGTAAATACTCAAACAATGAAGTCTTTTTTTATTCTTGAGGGGTCAATTTTGTACTGATAGTTTGGGTTTTTCGTATCGTTGCCTTTAGGGAAGAAAATGGTTTCTGTTTTGCTTATATTTAGTCAGTTTTCAAGTTTTGGAAGTATTTAGTTGGGAACTGTTTATAAAATCCATGAAAGAAAGTGAAAGGAATAGAGGAAATTTGTTATGATTATATCGATGTTATCATTTTCATTTGAATTTGAATAAACCCATTAGTATAATTATGAGTAGTTGTATTGGCATAACCAGGATCATGAAATATCCGAAAGAAAAAAAAGCGTTTGTTAGATGTCTGATTAACGATTGATCTACAGTGGCAGAACTTCTATAATTATATTCAAAGTGATGGTTACAATTCGTGTCAACAGAATGAATCGATTAACAAACTTCAATAACTAGAATAACGTCCATTATGCAATTTTCTGAAACTTGGAAATGTAGGGTTTATATCGGTTCGTTTACCTATATAGAAATAGTTATGTGTGTGTGTGTTTATGTATGTTCCAGCATAATTTAAAAAACTATAACACTTAACGTTCTAATTTTTCCATTAAATTCTCCATCCTTTTTTTCTGCTGAAGTCTAAAATCTTGAAAAAATTATCACTATTTATTTTTTAAAGAAACTCTTTCTTTTGTACCTGAAGCCATCTGGTGACTTGATCGCTTCTTTCTACATTTGTTTTGGATGTTAGATTGCAATTGTTTTTTTACAAATGTATGAGAAAATGCTGTTGGATTTATAATTTTCCCAATAATAATAAATTATTTGCTATTTTGTCTTGGTTGCTTAGGTTACTTGAAACTCTTTAATTAAAAAAGATTACAGCTTTTTTTTTTTCTTTTCCAAATTTTTTTTCTTATATAAATTACAGAACAGAGACATTTTTATTCCAACATACTTACGAATTTTTTAAAGCTATTTAAAATTTCCTGAATACATATTTTTGTAAGTTACAAATTGATCAGTTTGGTTTACAGTTAGAATACCAATTACATAAAATAAATACTTATAATAAAATCATTAAATTAAAGTTAAGAAATGCAAAAGCCATTATTTTTATTTTAATTATTATTATTTTATATTTTAAACTATATTTGTTCAAACTCCATTGAAATAAATTATCATACTATAACTTTTTACAGAAAAAAAGTGGATTTATGCAGCCATCTTGTTGCTGAAAGTAGTAACATAGTAGCAGGAATCAAGTTATTCAGTCCCAACATTATTACTTCACCAGTTACTGAGTTACTACTCCAAGAAAATGTAGCTGAACACAGTAAAACTATTACTTTCAAATACATTTTCCACACAACACACAAATAAGAAATTATCTATAAAGTACAAAAATATTAGCAGAAACCTTTCCTTAACCTTTGTATTTTTTATATACTATATATTTCCACAATTTCTTTAAATTTAAACACTTTACTTAATTTTAACAATAATATATTTTCTATGTTTTTTCAAACAAATTGAAACAATAAATTATAATCACACGTCATCAGTCTTGAAATCTTACATTCCTACCATAAGTTTCTTAGTGTTTCGTGTTAGTTCACTAAGTATCATCAGGTAGAACCCGAGAAGTTTGAGCATCTGCATTTTTTGTTAGTTTAGCTTTTATCAGACAGTACTTGGGAATGTTATCTGTTTGCATCATCTGAACTTAATAAGTAAATTGGTATTACAATTGAAAAATTTAGGTTTTTTTTTTTTTTCCTTTAGACGACAGAACATGTGGTTTAAAATGTAAAGATTTAATGTTGATCACACTTTTAAAATTATCATCGATTATTTGTTCTAAGGCTATTTGCTCATATAGATACTTTTTCTACTCGAGACAAGGTATCCGCAACAATGTTGTCTGCCCCACTAATGTGCTGAACGTCTGTAGTGAATTGCAAGATGTATTGAAGTTGACACAATTGTCTTGGAAAAGTTTCTTCGTTCTTCTGTTTAAAAAAGGACATATTATCATCAGTAAAATGATCAGTAAGAACAGTAAATTCTCAACCTTCTAGTATATATTCTAATTTTTTTAAAGGACGATATATACTCAATAACACATGATCATAAATTCTAAAAAAATTTGTGCATAAATTTTTAGATAAAAGGTAATTAATTTCCAATTTTCTTCTTAAAATTGTAGCTAAACTAAGATTACATCATAATCTGAAGCATCTGTGCATAAAGATAATGGAGTTCAGGCTTAAACTCTGCAGAATACTTATAATAGAGTCCAGGCTGAGGTAATCACAAAAGTGTAGTATTTGCAAGATCTGGTTTTGTATTTTCGAACATTTGTCTAGTTTCCTGAGACTAAGGAACTTTTCCTTTGCATTTCAATATTTCATGAAGTATTTGAATCTGAGCAGCATCTTTTAAACATCTGCGATAGAATTGTAGTATACATGTTCAAATCAACTTATAATCCAATATTACTTGAACATTGGCAGGAAGAGGACACCCATCACAGACTTGACATATTGATGTGAAGGCCATATTCTTCTAATCTTTTAAATGCCATTTTGAGGTGTTCTTTATGTTCTTCTTTGGAGGATGAAGCTACTAATACATCCTCTAAGTATGGAAATAAAATGTCTAATTCACAAAAAACTTCATTAATAAATTCTGAAAGGTAGAAAGAACTTTACGAAGTCCAAAGTTCAAAACGTAAATTTCTTAGAACTAAAATGGGATGGTAATACAGATTTGGCAAATGAAATTTAACCTTTGCAAACAAAATTCAAACTTCTCAAAATTATATATGTATACTCTGAGGTGACACTCTTCAGAGACAGTGAAACTTTAAGCGTATTCCTTCACAGAAAGACAAGTCATCGGTCCTATGTGGTTAAGCACAGATTAAGAACTACAATTTGCTTCGAAAAGTGCTTCAAAGACAAATCTAATTGGCCAGACAAACCCGAAAAGCTAGAATTGACTGCAACTGCAGAAGCGGCAATGCCTTCATGTTTGGTTCTTGCCGGAAGACTGGAGGATTTTCGAGTTTAGGGAGATGGATTCGAATTCTGAACCATGCCCGAATTTCTCGAAAATGGTTGTGAGGAGTGTTTTATATTAATATATCACTATATATATATTAATATATTAATATAATATAATATATTAATATATTAATATATTATATTATATTATATATTTATATTAATATAAGTTGTTATATTATATTATGTTTTATATTAATATAAGTTGTGCTACTGGTCTACTACAAGTTAGTTTTAAATAATTTAGTGTTTGGAACATTTGGGCATCTTCTTTTGAAATCAAAATTCAAATACCATTAAAATTAAATTCATCCAATTTTGTGACTTCAAAAAAGGGCATCATACAATAATGCCTCTACAATTTTATTATAATAGTAAAAATATAACTTTTTTTTATTCTTGTTGCATCCAGAATACTACGAATTCTAGTATTTTAAAAGCATCAAATTTATGCACTCGAAGATTTTCTTATTTAAAAAGTAAGAATTTGATTTAATATTTAACTTCGATTCAATAAAAAGTAAACATTAAGGATTTTCCCAACTCTGTTTTTCTTTTTTTTTTTTTTTTTCAAACACAAATTATGGGAAATAAATACATATAAAGTAGTAAAGATTTAAAAGTTTTGTTATAGTTAGGTTGTAGATTTTGATTATTTACAAATCATACTAGAATGTACAGCTTTTTCGCCAACAGAAAAAAACTTTCAACCCCCCAATCATACACACACTGGGGTCAAAAAGACCCTTATCTTTTACTTTCACTGAGATTTCTAGGAACTTTTCCGTATTTGTTGGCGATACTTTCTGTACCTTCCTGAGTATTCCCATAAGAGATGAAACCATCACAAAAGAAAAAAAAAAACATTCAAACATTAAGAGTAATTTTTTGTTGTTGTTGAACGATTTGATATGTTGATAAAAGAGTAGCTTAAAAACTGGTGTTTAATCGACCCATGAGTTGTGTGCTTATGCTGAAGGGTTAAATGTGTTTTTGATTATTCAAATTAAAATCTCTGTTAAGAGAAGAAGTTGGTCTAAAAGAAACTTTTAAAGATCGATCACCGTTAATCTTTTTAAAACAGAGAGGCAAGGAAAAACTTTAAAAAAAAAAAATTCCTTCAAACTATCACAGAAGATGTAAAAATGAAAGTTGAATAAACAGGCTTTTTTTCCCAAAAATAATCGGCATTTTTTTCCGAAAGAATCAATATATATCAACAGAAAAGAAAAGATAAATTCACCTTTTTGATTAAATTTAATATGAATTACTTGGGCGTTTCAAAATTTAAAATAAAAAATAAAAATAAATGATTTCACTTTAATTAAAATTGCAATTGATTTAAATAAAATTGAATTTTAAGAAAATTGAAATTTTATATGAAGTTGATTGTTATGACTATTACATTTAGGAACCATAATCACGTAAGTTTAAAACAATGCATAAAAAATAGCTCATTAGACAATGATTCCAAACTGAAAATTGGAAGAAAATAATTTATTGTCAACTTGGTGTAGTCGAGCAGTGGAAGTGAGAAAGGCAGAACCTAGCCAATAATTTTCTTGCAAACAGCAGTACCTTTCCCGAAATGTGTATTTAAAAGATAAGCATTTTAATGGGTAGAAAAATTCGGTTTTCCAATTCTGAGCTTAATTCATGCAGGGGCTATGAGTTTTCAAAATTGTTAGCCTGCCCGCTTCCGTAACCATAGCAACATCAAAGGAATCTATCAGTGCTTGTAAGTGGGCCAAATAAAATAGAATAAATATGACGAAAAAATCTAACCTCGATCGTAAAGATTTTAATTAATTTTTCTGCAATCGTCTAATCTGCTTGTTTCCCGAAATTATTTTGTTGTTTAACAGTCTGTTAATCTAGTAAATTTTATTGTTTGTTTTTGTTTTTAAATTCTGAGAATGTTGTATGTTCTGTTGTACTGAATCAGTAACTGATAAACGGAAAAAAAAAAAGTATCGTTGGATTAATTTACAGTTGAACTAAAATTTAGTGACATTTAAAAATATTTTTAGTTATGCCCAAAACATTTGGATTTTTTTTTAAAGACTAGACAGATTGTTCTCTGTGAACCCATTTTTCATCCATTCGTTACTGCCAACGCACCAATTTTTTCGTGTAGCCCAGGGAGTAGCTAGAATGTAATGCTTCTGAACTGAGGGAGTTAAATTCGAAATTGGACAAACGAACCGAACTAGAAATTACTGCCAAGTATGGGCAAGTTAAATCTTTTAGCTCAAAAATACCTCCACTGGAGTTAAAGCGCATTCCTGGAGACGTTCGTTCCAAATCTACTGTAATACCAGAAACCAGTGCTTTGGGCCATCAAACTAGTGCTTCCATTGTAGGATGATCAACAAACTTGGCGGTTTCATGATCAATACATATACACAGTATATTCTAACTCATAACGCGCAACTATACTTTCAAACTGCATTTTTTAATATTTAGGTGTATTCGCCGTATACTCACCTTTTTTTATGAAGTACATGTGCAATGTACATTTTTGGTACATTTGCACATGTACATTTCAGTCATATCGCCATATCACATTGCAGTCATATCGTTTCAGTTTTTAATATCTTTTGAAGTCATTTATTCGAAGTATTGTTCTAGGTTTCGGACAATGGTATACTTCTCGAACTACAACCATAAAGTACAAGAAAAAAGATGAGGAGGAGACAAAATCAGCTCCATGGTACAGGAATTTCCCGCGCATTTCTATACACTTATTTTCCTCCCTCCTTTTTGTATTTGACTTTTTATGTTCTCTGTAGCATATTCGATAAAGCTCTTGGTATCTCTTTCGGTAGTAAAAAATGGATCTTTCGAAACGAAGCAAACACAGTGCTGGTTTCAAAATCAAAGTGATTAAATTTTCAAAAGAAAATAGAAATCGTGCTGCTGCAAGGATTTTTGATGTTAGTGAAAGCTTCATACGCGAGTGAAAAAGTAACGAAATGATAATCATTGATATGCCAAGGAATAAAAAGAGTAACGAAATGACCTATCCTAGAAGAAAGTGTTGCGAATTGGATCCCAGAAAATCGCCAGACTGAATTAATTGTAACAGTGTATGTTTATTTGCCTTAAACTGGATAAAAAAGAATGCGAATGAAAGTAAAAATTTTAAAGCATTTTTCAGTTTGTGTAGACGCTTTATATAACTAAACAAAATAATTTAGTTAAACGAAACAAAGTTCAGTTTAACAAAAGTTTCATAAATGATTCCTAAAGATTTGGATCAGAAATTGATCAGTTTCTAGAAGCATGTCATTGAGCTACGAAGACAAAAAGAAATATTTATTGCCACATATTGGAAATATCAAGAAAACTTCAATAATGTAGGATATGATAAGAAATAAAACAATCTATGTGAAAGGAACAAAACGGTTCACATAAAAATATCTGGTCACGAAAATCTCACTTCCCCGTAGTGCTCTCCTATTCAGCAGACGGTGCAAAATAAAACCCATGTTTATTCAATTCCTTCTATTAACTCACACTCTCCCTATATATATCGTGTTCAAATTCCCAATCATTCATAA
The DNA here is from genome assembly GCA_021605095.1 of Caerostris extrusa. Classification (NCBI taxonomy): domain Eukaryota; kingdom Metazoa; phylum Arthropoda; class Arachnida; order Araneae; family Araneidae; genus Caerostris; species Caerostris extrusa. The sequence continues at coordinate 51,920 of BPLR01018660.1, forward strand.
AATACTTTTTATTCATCCATTTGAAAATACATTTTTTTAACTTGGAGGATGACACTGGATGCTAATACAGTGTTTTCAAATATTTATTCATTCATTAAATTTAATTATAGTTTTTTACACTTAAGTTGCATGTATCTACCCATAGTTGGTGGCAGATAAACTTAAAAACAATGAATGAAAATTATTTATAAAGAACTTTGTGCAATCTAGTAAAAAAAAAAAAGTAGGAATTGACTTTAATTTTTTTTTATTACTTGTTTTTTAAATGAAAAACGATGCCGAAATCTAATTTCCTGTGTTTTCATTCACGTGCTCGAGAAAGGATGGATGGACGAAAATGGTGTAAAATTATGGATAACAAGCGTTTGGCAAAATCGTCTAGGGGCCTTAAGGAATCCAGAAAGTCTTTTAGTTCGGGATACGTTCAGATTCCATCTAATGGATAATTCGAAGAAATTGCTGAAAGAGTGTGACACAAACATGGCAGTCATTCCAGGCGGATTAACGCCATTATTTCAGCCTTCAGATGTGTGTATCAATTAAAAATTCAAATGAAATTTAAGACGACAGCGGAATAAGGGGATGCTAGAAGGTGAAGAAACATTTACAAAAGGAGGCCCAAGTGCATCATGCCAGTCTAGAAATAGTGTGTGAGTGGAATGAAATTAAACCTGACATAATTCAAAAGTCATTAAAAATATAGTACGTCTAACAATTTAGATGAAACGGAGGTTGATTATTTATTTATTTATGGATCAGAATAACAGCGACGATGAAGATGAAACGAAATGCGACGATGTGCCAGAACTTTTCATGTTATCCAGTAATGAAAATTCATAACGTATGTCATTACTTTTAAATAAAAAGTTTTAAGATATATGTAGAAATCTAATTTTTTTTTTGGGGGGAGGAACTCATCTATTTTTAAATTTTATTTATTTTTTTATTTTTAAAGCTAACAATTTTTTTTTATGCGGCGTATAGCGCGCACCCTTCAGTTTCAGTCTAATTGTTTTGTGTTAAAAGTGCGCGCTATACGACGGAATGTACGGTATATCATTTATATTTAAATTTTTGCTCTTTTTTTCTAAAATTTATTGATGAATTGCAAATTCATTAGCAAATTGATTCCAAGAACTGTAAATCTTGATATAAAAATATTATGCGAAATGATACTTGAGATGATTCTAAAAAATTGCTTGATTGAGTTTTTTAAAAAGCTGAAACTTGTGAAAATTTCAGTTTCTTATATTAATTTAGTTTCTGTGAATATTTTAAAGAATTCAATTTTAGAAGCTAAAGCAATAAAATGAATATTGCATGCAACAGCAATTGAAATTTTCCTTATGGCAATTATGAAAATTCAACAATGTTTTGTCTATTTAATTTTAACATTAAAAGATAAAGTTCGAAGTTTATTTTCGAAAAATCATTAAAATAAAACTTCTTTTTATACACATATACATTATTTAATGTGTTTTATTTTGCTATTAATATTTTTTTCCGATTATGTTTAAATTTGCAATAGATTCAGCTGCCATCATAAATTCTGGTAGCGGGTATTAGGATGCATTCATTAAACATTTATGAAACATGAATTTATTTTAAAGGAGAGATAAAAGCAGGGATTTCCAAATTTCACACTTATTTATTACATAAAAAAAAATTCTGAAAGAAGTTTCTCACTTTCTACTTTTCAAACAGTTTAAATGTTTTCATTTAGTTAAAATCTTTTCAAATAAAGGTTAAAAATAAACTATTAATTAATAAACTATTACTTACTAAAAAGAAATAGAAATCTTGAGAGTGCAAACTGTGTCTAGCTTTTTCAGAGTCCTCAGTATATTTTTGGACCCTCATGATGGTGGTCCAATTATATCAATACATTGTAAAAATATAATATATCCAGTATATTATTAAAAGATAATCTATCCAATATATTATTAAAAGATAACCTATAATCTTTTTATAAAAGTTAACCAGCCTTCATCTTTGCTCATGAACTCTCAAAATGTTATGAACAGTTAAAATAGAGGAACAGAAAATTTTGCATTCAGTGAGTAATGGAGTTTACCAAAATTAAGAAATATTTTATACAGTGAATAGAAAAAGGGATTAGTTTATTAAGTAAAATCGATTCAAAATAATAAATTGATTCATTTCTGTGTGACAATGTCTAAATTTTGTCATTCACATTGAAATAAAAAAGTAGTTTTATCAGGGTGTATGTTATACAGCATTTTGAAAACGTATGTATGCATGTATTTTTGAAAATACCTACTTTTATAGGTATGTATGAAAATACTATACTTATTTTCATACGTATTTTTGAAAATGTTCTTTTGAAATATTGTCATCACTTAATTTCTTCATGAAACGAGAAATTTTTTTTTATAGAAATGAACTATAAAAAAAAAAAAAAAAAACTGGCCTTTACACAACTCTCAAGCAATGATAATGATAAAAGAGAGGATAATTTCCGAAAGAAAGCTTCATCCACTAGATCCCTTCATCGGAGCTTCAGGATCAGCAGGATTTTCTGAAGCCACTTGATTAAACGAAAACCACCGGGGTTGAAAAGCGAAACGAGCAGGACTCGAATCCCCTCATTATTAGAAACGAAAAAGTGCAAATCATTTCAGTACCTATTCGTGTTTTTCCATTTTCATATCATTTTACTATTAGTTCACACACTCGCTATATATATCTTGTTCAAATTTTTAATCGTTCATAAAATACTTTTTATTCATCCACTCAAGTCCAAATAAATTTTTTTGAACTTGCAGAGGATGACACTGGATGTTAATACAGATTTTCAAATATTAATTCATTCATTAAATTTAATTAATTAATTTTAGTCTTTTTAGATTTAAGTTGCATATATCTACCAATAGATGGTGCCAGATAAACTTAAAAAAAATGAATGAAAATTATTTATAAAGGACTTTCAACTTTATTTGTAAAGGACTTTTCTGCAATACAGTGAAAAAAGAAGGAATTGACTTAAAATTAATTGACTCAACTAAACAAATACAATCCTTCAGGAATCATTATACACACAATCATTCACCATTCAATCGGTCTGTGATTGTTTGTAATTAAAAAAACACAAATGCGTCTTTAGCCTATGCATAAATTAGAGATCCTCTTGCTATAGTTGTTTTAAGACCCATAAAACTAGTCCTTAAAATGTTTCTCGGCGTCTTGCGAAAACCTTTTACGAATTCAGGATGCGTTTCAAAAAGCATGATTAAAGCAAGAAAGAGAAACACAAATTCCGATCCAGTTGATTAAATGTGGACAGGACGAAAAAAAAAACTCCTTGAAACAATGTCACGAGAATAGGAGGTAGGGGGAAGAGGGGGGAGGGGCAGGTTTTGTTTCGGATCATTTTCACTAGGTGTGGCCACAGAGTCGGTTTGGCTAAAATCCAGGACGTCATTACCTAATGCCGCAAGGTAAAAATATATAGATCAGTTCGTAAAAGAAGTAAAACACTCTGCAATACATTTTAATCATATATTTAGGGGATCCTCAAAAAACTTCAGCACTCGCTAATAAGTCAGTTCAATGCATAATTTTTAACTTCAAATTAGGCAGTAGCTCCTACTTTAGCACACTTTTCTTTACAGTAGGGGATCACCATTAGTATCACTGGAAAACACGTACTCCGTTCGAACATGGGCTCTTTGATGTGTTGAAATGTATCTTAAATGGCAGAGGCGGAAACTTCCAGGGTTGATATTTTTCTTATTTTGAGTTATACTTTTGAATATTGATATCAACTCGTTGAAACAATCTTAATGCCTTTTAAAGTTGAACTCAGTTTTAAACAAGTAAAATAAAAAAAAAAAAAAAAAAAAATTAACGTCAATTCCTACTTTTTTTTTTTTTTTCACTCTATTGCACTTTATAAATAATTTTCATTCATTTTTTTAAGTTTATCTGGCGCCATCTATGGGTAGATGCATGTAACTTAAATCTAAAAAAAAACTAAAATGAATTAATTAAATTTAATGAATAAATTAATATTTGAAAAACTGTATTAACATCCAGTGTCATCCACTACAAATTAAAAAAAAATGTATTTGAAGTTGAGTGGATGAATAAAAAAGTATTTTATGAACGATTGAATATTTGAACAAGATATATATAGGGAGAGTGTGAGCTAATAGAAGGAATTGAAATTTATTTTGATATAATATGTTTTTTTATTTATTTTCCTATAGTCACAGAAATTGAATCATTGTAGTAATTTTTTTCATTGTAATTGTTTCATTTTTATATTAAAAAAATTCTGTTAACTAACATTATGAAACGCCGGGGCTTATGCATTTTGAAATGAGTCTTCTTACCCCGTCCTCAAACAGTAAATAATCCACCCACAGAGCCTCCCTCGTCCAAAGTGTCACATGGAAAATATTGACAGGGCGAGGGAGCTTTATTGGGAAACTTCTTTTCTACTTCGAGTGTTGCCAACCGATGACGAGAAGTTCTAACTGAAAAAGTCTTTTGGTTCTCTCCAAACTCATCTTAAGCTCTCCAAACACAAAGTGCTGTTTGAGTGAGATGAGAGAGTTTAAGCATTTCATTAGGATCTATAAAGACACATTTTTTAATATGGAATAAATCATTTTTAAAGTTTCACGCTGCTGGATCCCTTTGGGGATGTGATCGATCAACTTTAAATGTTACTTATAAAATTTTATCCTAAAAATTAATTACTTACTGCTGTGAACCACTTATTGCGGCAAATGAGCAAGTATTGCAAAAACTAGAACTGTTACAAAATCAAGCTCTACGGCTTATTATTGGGGCCGTCAAATCAACACCAATTAATGCTATGCTGTTATTGACAAATAGTAAACCCATTAAAGCTATCATTAAAGAAAAAGCTCTGATTCTATGAGAAATTAATTAGAACTGGAAATCTCTACTGGATTAATTATACAATAACCAATAGAAATTTAAAAACTCAATAAGGTTTTGTTCAGTTTGTTCTGGATGCCAGACAGAATCTTAAATTGCCAGGTAATTTTCAAGAGTTGGAAAAGCCCTATAATCCATTTGATTATATTCAGATTGAAGCAAATGTAAGTCTTTCAGATGAATTTTATAAGAAGAACACCTGTATAGATGTTTTGAGGGTTTATACACTTTATATTTGAATATTCAGGAGTCTTTTCGAACTTGTTCTACTTCTACGCTTCAGCTGGAAATATCGAACATCATTTGATGGAGAAGTGGATGCTATCCGAATTGCTTTGAAATATTTACTAATTTTGAGGATAGATTCAATAGAATGGTTATTTTGTCTGATTCACAAGCCGCAATTGAGGCTATTAGTTCAACCAAGCCACCTTCATCAGAGGAAATCTCCCAGTGTCGAAATCATATGCGGGAACTAACTTTAAAAATGAAACTGGTGGTACTTCAGTGGTACCTGGCAACTGTGGTATTTTTCGAATGAGCAGGCCGATTGTCTAGCAAAAAAGAGGGTCAAAACTACTTCAAATGAGATCTTCGTCACTGTCAATCCATTCTATAAAACTATATATCAAACAAATAATGACTAAAAACCACAAGTTACAAATTCAAGATGGGATTAAGTCAAAGCATTGGAAAACTGAAGATCTTTTAGCAATACCCAGCAATCCGCGACGGCATGCTGTCGCCCAGTTCCGACTTCTGGCTGACCATAACTGCCTAGCAGAACATCTCCATCGCATTAAAATCTTTTCGAACCCTGGCTGCCCCCTATGTGGTTCAACAGACCCAATGAACAGAGACCAACTCCAACAATGTGCGGTACTTGGCGCCGACTCGGAGACAGCGCTTTACTGGAGTGCTGGAGAACTCTTAAGACAAGGACTTCAGTCATCTTTGCATTTTTTTTAGCGTTTATTCTTTTGTATGTTTTTGCTTGTTATTATTAATATTTTTATTCTTCTTGTACTTGCCTTACCATTGGAAATAAAATATCCACACTAAAAATTCCTTGAACCAATATTAATTTTTGCATGACTTCAACTGCTTCCAGCCAATATTACGTTAAAAATAATAATATTTATCAGGCAAGAATCCTAACTATCATTAGAGAGAAAATGACATTATCCTTGTGGGAACTGAATGATGTCCACATAATTGCTCACGTAACAAATGAAAGAACTTATATGAAAGTTGCAGAAATTTTTTTATGAAGTACGTGCAGCTACAAAACATTTATACCAAGTTGTGAACATTTATTTCATTTGAAATGCAGCCAAACCTATTTTTAAGCGCTTTTTTAGCGATATGTACCAATTTTTTGTGGAGTATATAAAACATTTCCATCAAATGTATATTATGAATAAAAAAATAACTAAAAAATGCAATTAAAGAAATTCAGAAGATAAGCCACCCAATATTATAGCATTCCATTACCGCTAATGTTATTAGACGCGAAATTTGGATTGACAAATTTTCTATGTGGGAATTTTTCTATGCTGTCACTATTTACCGCATAAAAGAATTTATTGAAATGTTGCAAACACTATATTTTTAGCTACTTAAGAAGTTCTAAGAAATTTTTTATGCGGTTTCTTTTATGCTGCTTCTATCCCCGCCTCAAAACAGTTATGACTGTATAGCTTATCGGTGGGCAGAATGTGTAAATGTGAAATATTTTGTTTCAACAGACAACTATTTGAGTGTATTATATATATGTATATATATATATGTATATATATATGATAGCTAACCTACTGTGATTAGCGGCCAGTGCCACAGGTTTCGGGTTCCAGTATCGGCTGTGCTTATAGTGGTTCAGAATCCCGGTAAAACCTTTTTAAACGGTAGGCCCCGGTCTAATAGGAACGTAGAGCGTTATTATAGGAAGTTGGATGCAGGGGCTAAGAAACCTGCCCCGTAAAAAAAAATAATAATTAAAAATCTTACTTCTTCTCTATTCTGCCAACAGACAGAAGACTTAGGCTCACCATGAACTGTTGAAATAAATACGGCGATGATATACACTCATGTCCCTAAATTAAGGATAATTCAGAATCACACAGAAATTGAACAACTAAAATAAAAATTTCACCTGTAGAATTATCACACACATCTTGAAGAAGAATATGCAAATTACAGGAAACCACCAGATGGCGCGGATAGTACGTCACAATGACGAGTGTAAGAGAGGGGTATATAAGGAATGGTGGCAAAGAAGTAAAATTGTTCACAAGCGCTTTAAAAAGCCTTTCAGTGCAATAACCGCATAGTTATGGCACAAAGGAAGCATTTGGGTGATTTTTTACGTGGTAGAATTATCGGACGACTGGAATGTGGACGTACCCAGCTGGAAGTATCCGAAGAACTTGGAATCGCCCAGAGTGTCATCTCCAGGCTTTGGCAACGATTCCAAGATGATGGTAATGTGAGTAGATGTTACAGCACGCCCCGACTTACAACGCCGAATGAGGACCGGTATTTAGCAGTTACTGCCAAAAGAAACAGACGGAGCACAGCATCAGACCTGTCTCGTCAGCTCTCTTCAGCTACCGGTACGACAGTTTCAAGGCAGACCGTGCACAGACGCTTAGGCCACATTGGTCTATATGCTCGTAGGCCTGTCAGATGTGTTCCACTTACCGCAACTCACTGTCGCCTGCGATTAACCTGGAGTAGAGAGCATGCATTGGGGACACCGCAACAGTGGTCTTGTGTGATGTTTTCCGACGAGTCCAGGTTTAGTTTGCAGTCTGATTCTCGCCGGACTTTCATATGGAGAGCGCCAGGTACCCGTTACCACCAAGAGAACACCATTGAACGACACCGTTACGGTGGTGCAGGATGGCTCGTTTGGGGAGGAATTATTCTTGGTTCCAGAACTGACCTGCATGTTCAGAGTGTAACGATGGCAGGCCACATCTATCGGGACGTCATTCTGGAACAACATTTACGTTTGTTTCGGGGCGCCATGGGTGCTGAATTTCTGTTTATGGATGACAACGCCCGTCCTCACCGTGCAAACTTTGTAGACGAATGCCTTCAATTGGATGATATCACCCGTATGGATTGGCCAGCATACTCACCGGACTTGAATCCAATAGAGCATGTGTGGGATATACTTGGCCGACGAATTGCAGCCCGTCAACCCCTCCCACCTGTCAACCGGAACTTCGGAGGGCATTGCTTGATGAGTGGTGTAATATTCCCAAGATCAGATTGATAATTTGATACTCAACATGCCTAGGCATTATAAGGCCTGTATTGCATCGTCCGAGAGACATGCTCCATATTAACCATCATACTAACCATGTTATACTGTTTTTTGTAAATAGGTTCTTTTTGAAATTTGCTCCAGGGAGTAAAAATCGCAATTTGTATTAATTATGTCAAACATATCGCATCTTTTTTGCTCTTTACCTTTTGTTTAATAAATAGACTTTACAAATAAGTCAAATTTGTTTTGCTTCTGTCTCTTTCTTTGCCTAAACTTCATTATCCTTAATTTATGGACATGAGTGTGTATTGGTGACTTGATGAAGTGCCTTGGTCGCGCAGCGACCACACCTCCCCTTGGCGAACGGCGATGATAATGACAGCGTACTATAAATTATATCAAAATGAAACCTATGTTCATTTACAAAAAAACGCCACATTTGGCTGCATTTCAGTCTTTTGCTTGACTTATTATAAGAGGTGATTCAACAGTCCCGAGTCAACAATCAACTTACTAAAACACATATTTTTTGTATAAGAATATAGGGTAGGAAAGGGTCAGTTTTTAAATAATATATGTGTTCAAATGTATTTTAAATAGCATTGCGAAAACTTTCAGTGTTGATATTTTACTTATTTTGAGGCACAAACACTTTTAAACAAATTTATCGCCACAACCCGTCCTTTGAAGAGTTTCAAATCCTCTCTCGCTTGCAATTTTGATGAGTGCTGTCATTTATTCTTACTCTGTGTTTGCAATTATTCTCCAGTTGACTTGCTTAGAAACTTCGTGACTCGACTATCCATTTGTGGCTGCAATTGTGCGCGACATCTTTGAAACTGTTCGCCCATCACCCTTCGTCGCTACCGAGCATGTGTTACTGTCACAATTATGATCACAATGTTCACAATTACGAGCACTTTTCGTAAACATTGAATCAAAGAAGTACTATGCAATGATGTTGTGAATAAATAATTTTCTTTTCGCTTCTCATTTTTTTGTATTTGTGCCTAAATGTATTTAATAACACATTAGCACCTTTTTTATTCAACATAACACATTTTTTTTTATTATACTAATAAAAAAATGTAGGTTTTAGTAAGCCTCCTCAATGTTTTTCTCCCGTGATCGTTGAATCCCCCTGTATGCTTGTCAATATTTAGGCTACAATTGTAATTATTTTTCATTTTATTGCAAATCAATATTGGTTTTCATAGATCCATGCATTATGGGATAAAATGAATTTTAAAACCTAATAATTAGTTGAAATTAGACACTTAATTATACATTTGTAAAAAAAAAATGCTTTTGAAATAAGGCATAAAATAGGCAAAAAATAATCGATAACAGGGAAGTTTTATTCAGTGTTGATCATTTTTATTGGGAATTATGTAAGTCGATGTTTACAATCTTCACTGTTATTCTTTATTGTAAAATAAAATTCATTAGATTGCTAATTGGAGCTGTGCAGCATCGAATAGTATCTGCCAATTTACATCAGAAGATATTGAGCAATTTTTTGGTGTTTGAATTTTAACATCCTGGTCAACTTTTCTCACTGAAAAAAAAAAGGACTTTTATAAAATCCGAAATTTGCTTTTTAGTATTATGTCATTTAAAGTCTTAATGTATGCTAAAAATTGCATTGAAGATATAAATGCGCAATCCTTTTGTGGAATACCTTTCCTTTTTTCATTGTTTGCTGAGAATTGCTTGTGAAATTGAATTGGTGAAATCGAATCCCCCAGTCGGGAATGAAATGGAATAAGAAACGCATTCCAAAATATGTTTTTCAGTTTTTATAAGAATCGCGTGGTACTCATCAGTTTTTTGAATGGCAAATATCAATGAAAATTTTCAAGAATTTACATATTTCTTTAGAATGCATCGACTTGCTTTAAAGTTGTACGATAACAAAATAATATAAGGGTATCTATTCTTTTTCTTATTGCAATGGGGATCTAATTTTTTTTTCTATATATCCTGCTGAAAGTCCCCAGATGCGAATGTATTTTTCTATTATACTTCTAAAATTGAAAAGAAATTTTGTGTTACTACAATGGAAAAAAGGGATTCAAATTATTTTCATGAAAACATGCATAGAATGAACAAAATGATACAATGCAAAAAATGAACATTTTATTGTTCATTTTTTTCTGATATTGATGCATATGTTTACGACTGTATTCTTTTAAATCAAAATACTGAGAAATATATAACAGAAACAATAAATAAATTTCAATAGATACCCGATTTCATCATTCCAGATCAATTTTTTTTTAATTTTCCTATCTATAAATGTTAGTTAAACTAACTTCATAGAATGGAATATAAAAGGTTAAATAACTTTATTCGAGGAATGATTATCAATGGCCTATTATTTAATTGTCTCAAAGTTTCGTTTCAAATAAAATAATTTCTTATATGAAAAGTATTTGATTGAAAAAATGGAAGCTATTCTTCCTCATGTATAATATTCCTTCCATTTAGGCAGATGATCTCTATTGGACTCAAGTGTAGCGTGAAAAAAAAAAAAAAATTCAAAGATTGCCCACCGTGAACTATTTAGTCGACATTTCTGCCCTCTGTCCATTGAGCATTTGCTGCGTGGTAAAAAAAAAATGTCTTACAACAGTAAATGGCTGCCTCCGCGAAAGGATTCATGAAAATATCCAAAGAAGATTTGAACCCAAATAAGCCCTATTTAAAACCCTCCAGCCATTGGAAAGGAGAGACAATGAATTCAGAGGACGACAGACTGCGGATAGCTTTTTTTAGGCCATCATGATCTACAATAGCTGAGAGATTCAATCGGCGATATTTTGCATATATTAAGTAATTATTTAAACTATGAAATTGCCTAATAATTTGTCTAATGTATCGAATATATTAGACTGTTTATTTATTTTTGTAAGGTAAAATTTATATTTCGAGATCCGGTGGTGCCATGGGTGTTTGTAGGGGTTCAGAATCCACTTCAAACCGTAGGTCCCGGTCTACGACTGTAAGAGCGTTGGGCGTAGGGCTTACAACTCTACCTGTAAAAAGAAAACATTTCCATTTCGAAATCTGCCACTAGGCAGACGCCCTAGTCCACCATCGGGCTGTTGCGCCATTAAAGAAGAATGTGTAATTATACATTATTGATGAATTGGTATATATATATTAATACAAAAAAAGTATACTTTTTAATGTATTTAAATATAAATTAAAAAAAAATTTACTTTCATTCAAAATTTGCGTTAGATGCACAGTATGAAGAAGCAATTGTTCAAATACTACAGGAAGCACTACCCAATTCTGGCATAAAAGTTCGTTAAGTGATGGTTAAATTAACTTTTATACACATAAACTGATCCGTAGACACTTCCTTACTGTTTTGAGCATTAACTAATCCTTGGACACTGTTTAGAGGATATTGAAATATTAATTTGTTTATATTTTGAATATCAGGCACTTCAAGATGAACTGCACAGAAGGCGACTTGATGTGGGTCCATAGTTACATTTAGCCAGCCAGTTTTAAAACTCACACGAATAAAGCCACGTGACATCTAACACACATTTTGAATGAAAATAATAGCAAATAAAGTAAAAAAAGTAATGTTGTGTGGTGAATAAATATAGTTAAAAAGTATATTTTAGGGTTCCGATTCAGCCAAGTCTTTTCCGCCCCAAATGGAAATATTTCGTAACAGCAGAGGCCATTTTGTTGGTTTAAAAGGGTACTTGGCGAACGCAAGGGCAAAAAAATCGCCAATCTACAAGGGGAACCTTGAGGTGCAGAACTCCGTTCTTGCAGTATTCTGACCCATTGCCTCATGAATTGCTTGGATTATTGAACACTGGTGTACTCCCATGTGTATTCTACCACCAAAGTATGTTCACACATGATGAATTAAATTCGTGAAAGGATTTCAGTTTTTTTTATTTTATAAAATTAATAATATTTACTTTTTTTTGTTATCCTATTTGTTCTCAATTAACAAACTATTTAATTTTTATGAATATTTAAATGCGCCAATTAATATCTAGCAATTAAATAAGTAATATCTATTGTCAGGGAAAAGAGGGCCAAACGGCGATGCATCGCCAATTCTAAGAAGACGAGGGCAAAAGATGTTGGCCACAACTTTCGCTATTTTGTTACTATTGTATGGAAGGATCCTTATGCTAAAGTGGCTTTTTTGTGGTTCTATTTACGCGGTTTTCTTGGAACTCGCACAAATGGAGGGGTTATTGTATCCCGTCTCAAAAAATATCATACGTAAAATTAATTAGATAACTGTTTAAAAAAATAAAAATGATTTCTCGTTTACAAATTTTCGTGTTCAAATTTTATTGAAGGGGTGTATTTATCATGAAGGCAGATAGAAAGAAATAGTGTAAAGCAATACAAAGAAACATCCCCATGCTTCCTGTTAATAAACAGACACACATCATTAATTAAAAAGTCACACTTTATTTCACTTCAAAAAACATACAACATCTTACAAATCAAACTTCGCCAAACTTGCATATATATATATATATATATATGTATATATTTTACAGCACGTGTAACTACACTTTCAACCTTCCAATTTATAGATAGCGAAAAAAGAGAACGCCATTGAATAGCCGTCAAGGAATAAAAAAGAAAAAGCGGTGTCATTTAAGCATTTGCAAAGGGTTCATAATTAATCATAGTAACTTGACAAAAAAAAATATGTTTTATCCTATTGTAGAGGGCATCTTGCAATAAAAGAAGTTTTATTTTGATTTTAATCCCTTAAATGATTTCTGGAAAGAATACATGTTCCTATCCAATAATTGGGAAATATTCTTGATGATCAACGAAGAGTACCTCAAATAGAATTCATTTAGACAATTTTTAATTAGGCTGCTGATCAGTAATAATTAATTGGATATATATATATACACATAGGCACGCGCCCAGGATTTTGTCTTGGAATTGGGAGGTTGAACAAAATAAAGCGTAACCATTTAAGAAAGCTCCGTAGGTCATACTAAACTATAAGTAATAAAAAGAGTATTTTAAGTGGGAATTTCGCATAATAATTCTTTTAGTAATAATTTTCATATTGCAAAAAATTTAATATTGCGAACAAATTTTCATTTTAGAAAAGAAAGTCTTTAAACTAACAAATAATGCAAAAAAAATAAAAATTTAATTTATAAAAAAAAATTTAACTGAATCTTCTTTTCACTTTTGTCAACTTATTTGTTACATCTGAGATTATTATCTATCATTATGCCATCTTCAGTATTTGGAAGGGTGTTTAATACTAGGAATAACGCCAGCTCCATTAACTGATTCAGGCGCGATAGTAAAATTAGCATCCATAAGAAATCTTTGAAATACTAAATATTTAACAAAAGAAACAGTTGGGCCCAAGTGGGAAAAGGCCATGCGTGCACGTGCACAAAATTCCAAACATGCACACATTTCACTTATGAACTTGAGGAGGTTTAGGAGTTCCCCGGTACGTGTCTATATGTATATAGAGAGGCCGAAAATTTAGTTACCGTTCTTAAAAAAGACTAAGAATTTTCGAAAAAAATAATATATTTTTGAACAATTTGTGTATCTTTCTTCCTACTTAAAAAAAAAAAAAACCCATTGAAATAAATATATTGAATTCAAATTATATGATTTAATCTATCAAAAAATAAACGAAAATAATAATAATAAAAAAAGAATTAATCGTTTCATGTTAATCGTTTTGTTCAAAGTAAGTAATCTTAGCAAGGTAGGGGGCGTAGTGGTTCACGTCGGAGGTCGAAGCGGCGGCCTCATTGTAAATATTTCAGGGGCCTACGCTTAGATCGATAAATGTCCCAACATTGGCAGAAAATTACTTTTTGGTTGTCTAACGATGCTTTTCCCGTACTAAATCGCTCTATGAAACCGGGCAAAATGGAACTCACCGGAACATGAATCAATTGTATTTTCCTAAATTTTCAGATACAAGAGTGTAGTTACACGTCAAACCATCTTCGGAGTTGTAGCATGAAAATAAATAAAACTTCGAGCACACATTTGACTAGAATGTATATATACCACCATCATCTCAACTGTGTCACGAGAGGACTTTGCGCGAAAAACGATGTGTCGAAGGGCCACAAAGTACGGACCATCGGGGCATGAAATATTTTTATGCAATAGGAATACGTTGATTTCCGGAACACATATTTAGAAACAAATATCCTCTTGAAAAGTTTCACAACCTTTGGATTATCATACAAAATGTTGAGTAGTTTCAGAAGATTTAAGCACGGCCATGTCTGCCTTTCTTATATTCCCGGGTTTTTTTTTAATGGATTTCTTAATGGATGAAATAACGAATTTCCGCTTATATTAAGAAAGAAATTCGTGATCTTCAAAATCAAAATTTTCAGAGGATTAGAAACTCTTAATAGTAGAATAGATACTTTTAAAAAAAAATTTAATTTATTATATTGTTTTAGTGTAGTGTAAATAACTTAAATTAACAAGATATTATTTTTGCTGCTTTTACATGCATACAAAATATATACATAAAAATACAATGTAATAATAATTAAATTTTTTTGACATGAACACCATTATGTTATTGTTCTCATTGCAATGAGACAAATGTACTTCGAATAAGCATAGGACGAAAATACAAAAATGTAAAATACAGCAAAATGCAATTTCATTGCAAGACTGTGCACAAGTCTCATACAAATTTAATTAGCTTACAGACTCTTTTAATGCTCTTTTCGTAAAGTTCGATGCGTTTGTCTGTCTGAGTTTCTCCCAATTTAGCATGCAGTTTGATTTTTGCTGAAGAAATTCGGACGAGGCTTGTGAACGCATTTATGCAATGCGAAATGGATCCTCTCATGCAAATCTTTTGAATCTACAAAATACAATTCTGAAATATGTATTTACTTTATAGGCCACCCAAATTAGAATGTTATAAAAGAAACACAAAAAATAAACCCTTTAACCCATGAAAAGAGACGAGTGGTTAAAGCTTCAGAATCACCCTATCTTTGTTGTTGTTGTTTAAGGGTATATTAAAAGATGACAGTAGTTTATCTATTTCTTTTTTGCCGATATGTCTCAAAAATTTTCAAAGCGTTTCACATCTTATTTTCACCACTTTTACATGGCATTTACATTGTTTACACTTATCTCTCTTCATTCAATGAAATGCAAATTTTTAAAAATGAAATCAAACAAAACACAAAATATAAACAAGATATTTTTTTCAAATGCAAGTTTCTATAATGCCTTTGCATGGGACAGTCTGATGAAAAACTCCTTTTTTTTTAATGCATGCCCTTTACTGAAGAAATCTTTTCGATGACAATTAAAACAAAATCATTCATAAAAGCTCTAGATTTACATAAAAATACAATTCAATTTTGGAAATAATTTTTATGAATCACAAGTTATTATTTAAAAAAAAAAGGAGCACTCAATTGAATCATCCTTTATAAAACACATTTCAAATGTTTATTTACAATGACAACAGAGATTAGTACGATATCTTTTATGCATAGAGCAATAATACTAAGCCCATAAGAAACCAAAAAATAAAATAATCTTTTTATAGAAAACCATTTACATTATAAAGTAGATTCTTAATTTAGTAGAAAGCTACATATTTTTCTACAGCATAATTTTTTTTTTGAGGAATATCGATCAATAGATATTAAGAGTACAAAGTTTGGAGCAGTAAAATTTCAATTTTTGTCATAAAAAAAGTTTTCATACCTTCTTACAACAAGTTTTTCAGTAATCGATGGTTAACTAACTACAGCTCACAAAAGCGAGATCCACGGGGCAACACGACCCCATGGAATCGTTTGAAAGATGCACCAAAAGTTATGTTTAAGCGGACAGATCCATTCTATTCACAGTTCAGAGCTTCTGTCCATTGAATTATTTCACATATTTACGCCACCACTCAATATCTCCATAAATTACGTTGTGTATTCATAATGAAACCCGTAAGTTTCAAGTGAAACTGAACATGGCATTCCTCTGTTGACTATCCACAACATTTGCAAGAGAACTTCCCGAATGACGCTATTTAAAACCCTGTTGCGCAGCACCACAAACGAATTTCTATAGTTTTAATAAATAAATTCTCACAATTGAATAAAAACATAACCTGTAATTTACAAAAATAAAAGACATGCTGAATATATACTAAAAACTTTAAACATTTTATTCCTTAATAACTCAATCCAAAGTGTCAGCTTCTAGAAATTAAATACAAGTGAATCTTTTAAGAAATGCACTGTAATGTAAAAAAAAAAAAAAAAACTACTTTAAATTAACAGACATAGTGTTTAATGTTTTAATTTTGTAGTAAAGAGACAATGTTTTCACATTATAAATGTAACAACAAATGAATTACAGCATATATATTTGGTGTTATAATCAGTTTA
The DNA here is from genome assembly GCA_021605095.1 of Caerostris extrusa. Lineage (NCBI taxonomy): Eukaryota > Metazoa > Arthropoda > Arachnida > Araneae > Araneidae > Caerostris > Caerostris extrusa. The sequence continues at coordinate 68,552 of BPLR01018660.1, forward strand.
TAATGTCAATATTTATAGTATTGATCATAACCTTTTATAATACAAATAATTTCTGTTGCACCAATAATAATATACATTTATAATTTTCCTTAGTTAACTAAATTATGTCATCGAGATGTTTGAAATAATTGTTCTATATGGAAATTTTGTGAATAGATAATTTACCACTGCACATTCTAGAAATGCCTCCTTTGTTTTTAAGATGCATTTTGGAACCTGATCAACAATTGGCTTCATTTAAAAGAACAAGAAAAGAAAAAAAAATAATTTATGCATCATTGCGCCTGTGTTGGTTTTGAGGAAAAAAATAAATAAAAAATTAAACATTTTAGTTTGTATTTTAAAATAATCAAATAACATATTTGAAAACATATTTTAATAAAATTGAATAAAAGATGTCTGACTGCAAAAACTGTGCACAGAAATTCAGTTCTTTAAATAAAAAAATTTAAATGCCGAAACTATTTTTTCAAAACGAAATAACATTCTTCATTTTCATAAAACGATGAAGAATGAACAGAAAAAACAAATAAATTGTGTTTCTTTAATGAAATAACAAAACACGAAAGAATACAACTGAGTTCATTTTAATACTGGAAACCTTTAAAATAATTTATCTATTAATTATACAAAGGATTTTAGGTTGGAATGCAGTTTAACTCAAACCCTTGACCGACAAAATGTTTATTGGGATAATGCGTCCACTCTTCCAATGGTATGCATATTTCGGAATCGGCTAATGCATAATTGCACCAAGTTTAGTGTTATTTGTAATTGCCTCAAAGGTGCGGATTTAATTGCATTTTTACCCACTTTGCATCAACATGATGACAAACAGAGTGTAAGATAACAAACTAATAGCAATGTCCAGTTAAATCGTTACCATAAAAAGCCTCTACTTTGAGAGAGCAAATCTCGTCCGGAGAGTGGTTTGAACGGTGTCGAATCAGAAGTGTTTTTTGATGGAAAGATTCATGAGAAATAAAAACCTGCCTTTTGTCAAGGGATAATGACCATCCACTCACATACTGATGAGTTGGCATGCTTTCCATTCAAAATTAATTTAATTATCGTATTACTCAGAACAGTTAATTAATATTATTGAACTAAAATATGAATCGAAATTGCCCTTGTTTAAATAGTCGTTTGATTGTGCAAGTTTAATTCATAGCTATGATTCAAAGTGATCGTTTGATTCATAGCTAATAATGATTTGACTAGGCATGACAAACCACCTGCGTCAATGCAAAATAATTAGATAAACGGTAGGAAGAACGTACAAATACGGGAGAAATATGAATCGCCAATCTTAACAGAATTATTAAAGAAAAGACCCTTTAATGAAACGTACTTCAAAGAAATTACTTCACATTTCAAGTGCATAAAATTAGCTTGTAAAAAAATTAGATAAAATATTAAATTGATTAAGACACGGGTGTAAAAAAAAAAAAATATTCTGCTGTAATACCAAGCTGATGTCATGTAACATGGCTTTTGAGACTTTAAAGGCCTAACATGGCTTAACTTTTTATATATATCTCACACATGTTCTTTGTTTATGAACCACTACATATATTCTTCGACCGAAGACAAATTTTTTACTTTACTGAGCTCCGAGGGGTATATTTTTAGAATAACTGATAATCTAATAATACAAATAGGTAATATAATTGTTTCTGCAAAGAATATGAGAAATAAAATAATTTCAATATAAAACAGTTGGTTAGCTAGTATTTCTGTATCAATTAATTATATAGATCAATTCACCAGGCCACACAAAGCGTGAATGAAATAAAACTTTTGAAGAATGTTATAGGATTGTAATTAAATTTTGCGTCAAGTTATGGCAAATAGTAAAATAATTTTTTTATTATTAATTTTTACATCAAGTGAACGCACATTTGTAATATCTGTTGATAGAAAAATTGCCTAGAAATCCTGTTCAGAAGGGTCTTGAAAGCAGCAGTTTAAACGAAAATATAAATTTGTATCTAATGAGACGATGAAGACGACGCAACCCGAACATTCGTTCAATTACAATGTAGACAGTTCGTGCCTGATGACAGCGAGATACACAAAATTCTACTTGAAATATTTTTAAATTTCTTTGACAAGGCAAGGAGGCCATTTCTGAAGTTAAGTGATAAGTTTAGTGTTCTATACATGCTTGTACATAAACATGTATCTATCATTAAACTTAAATTATAAAAATATTGAAGAATGTATATAGAACTATATATTAAAAATTTTTAAAAATCGATCGAATGTTTTGCGAAGAAAATTACCCAAGTAGAAACTTCATTTGCTTTTGTAGTTTTTGGTATACTTTATTATGACTAGAAATATAATCGGAAACCAGTCATTCAGTTCGACTCGCATTGCATGCCATCTCCATCAATGGTTGGAATGCACCTGCTATTTGATACACATATTTTCCATTCAAGCCAGCAATGAGTATCTTTCTATTTCAATGATGCTTTAAGAAGACATCCTACTCTTATACCCATTTACCTACGTTGAAGCAGGGGCATTCCTTTCTGCTGTCCAGTCCAAAAGAACGCTCCTTTCGGTCTAATCTATCCATCATAGAATGTTCCATTTTGGTTTTAAAGAGTCCATGAGTCATTTTTTTTTATAATATCACAGAGATAAATCGCTAGGGCGTTTGTCAAGGGGAGGAAAAAAACCCAGGCCAAATGATTTCATGAGGAGGACCTAATAAAAAATACATGTCCTATACATTGAATACAAAACTCACAGGTCCTCCAACTAGTTTCACGAAGAGTGTGTCATGACACGGCATGCCAACTCAACCAGTGTGTGCGTCTTCCACTCACAGAGGAACCCCCATCATCACGACGGGTTCGTTCCTCACGATAGCAACCCGTCCCCTTCCTGGTTACACGAAATGCACGCACGTTGCTCGCGGCAGAGAGGTGAGACGACTTCTCGCAGGGGGAGCACTGCTCTCAGCTGGGTGTCTGCTGCAACTGTCTGGAGAGGAAGGCGTCCCTCAGCGACGCCTCGTCCCCCGCGCAAGGAGTGACATCCCTCACGGGCGGGGGGTCCTCCACCACGACCACCTCACTGAGGGGGTGGGCCAGGGGATGGTCGTCGTTGGCCGGGGCGCTGTCCGTCACCGAGGTGAGGGTGGTCTTGGTGGAGCCCGTCTCCGCGGCGGGCAGGGGGTGCGGGGCGCCCGCGTCTTCCCGCCCGTCGCATCCCCGCACGCTGTCCGCGCTGTCCGAGTTGCTGGTCCTGCAGCTGTGGAACTCCTCCTCCTCGGGCGAGAAGCGCTTCTCCTCGCTCTTGGCCAGCACCTCCGCCGTGAGCTCGGCCGCAGAGAAGACCGCCTGCTGCGGCTGGCTGCCGCACTTCTCCGGCGCGTTCTGCACGTAGATGATGCGGTTGAAGGCGCGCCACCGCTTGAACAGCTGCACGTACATCTTGCACTGCACGTACATGAAGACGAGTCCCCCCGTGAAGCCGATGGCCACCACGATCAGCTTGGTCCAGAACGGCCACTCCAGCACCCCCGAGCGCATCTCCTCGGCCGTGCGGTCGATCAGCACGTACAGGGACCACACCACGCACGTTATGGCCACCACGTGGAACGTGATGGAACAGAGAACCTTGCGCTGCTCCACCGGCGACATCTCCAGCTTCTCCCACTGAAAAAAGAGAGCATTAGTAAGAAGACCCTCTTGCTCAATAGTAAAAGTAGTCAATAGAGAGCTTTTGCATACCGTATTTTGGACGTCCATTAGCTTTTTCTCTCTAGCGCGCATGCTCATAGGAAATATTATTGCAGATACGCAAGCTCAATTTCCTATGAACATGCGCTAGAAAAAGCAACGGACGTCCAAAATACGGTATGCAAAAAGCCTCTAATGTCACTTTTATTTCTGATTCCTTTAACTTAATCCTTTATCATCTTATTACGAGGTTCACGCTGAAATTTTTGAGATACGGCTAAATGGTACAAGTTTAAATTACCAAATTTTAAGAGTGTTCAAAGTAGTCCCCCTCCAACATCAATGCACTTTTGCAGACGATGTTTCCAAAAGATTAAATGCTTCACGCCATCCATTTCTTGGAATTGAGGAAAAATATGTTTTTATAGCCACATCATTCTCATTTTCGGAATAAAAACGGCGACCACGTAAATTTTTCTTGAGATTTAAAAAAAAAAAAAAGGCAAAAGTCACACATGGCAAGATCAGGAGAATAGGGTGGATGTTCTATCACTTTGATGTGTTTTTATTTAAGAAATTCGACTGTGGATCTTGCCGTAGGAGGAGATGCATTATCATGGTGAAGCATGAGTCCCCTCACATTCACTTCTTGAAGAATTTCTGGAAGACACTTTGTGGTGTACCAGTTAGCCGTGACTGTCTTCTGTCCCTCCAGCTTGGTGGCTTTGACCAGTCCGTACTTCTGAAGAAAACGGCATACATTACTTTTTTCTTTGCTCGTTGTCTTTTTCACCATTGCTGGTTTGGGGTCATCTTCAAAGACCCATACTTTACTTTCTTGTCGCGCTGGAACGTTTAAAAGCGGCATGCAAGTTTCATCACCAGTTATGATTTTAGAAATAAGGCGGTGTCCCCCCATCGTTAAGTAATTTTTGTTTCTTTGCAGATTCTGATATGCTCCGCTTTTTGGAGTCCTGTTAAATTATGGGGGACCCAACGGCAAATTAATTTTTTTCATATGCAGTTCTTCATGTATAATTCTATGTATAGCTGTGGATCCAATGTTAAATTTCTTCTATATCATTTGGTAAGTGCAGCGATTATCATCGACTAACATTTTCGTATGACCGACATATTTTCTGGAACTACAGCTGATGAAGGTCTTCCTCTGTGTTCTTGATCCAGCAGAGAACTTCGACCTCTACTAAATTCTGTAAACCATCTAAATACAGTAGCACGAGATGGAGCTTCGTCTTCACATGCTAGTTGTAGACGTTGAAGGCATTCTTCTTGATTTAACCCCACTTTAAAATCATAGCGCTATAATGATCTCGAGTCAATTACATTTTCCTTTCTTCCAAAATCTATTCTACGACAGCTAACTTGCAATTGTTGCCACAAATTATCATCTGCGGCCATAAAAGAGTTCAAATTTACAAGTTTAACGAATTTTTTTCCAACGTTTGTCGTCTGCCACTGTCTCAAAAATTTCAGAGTTACCCTCGTATTACCTGGTTTTTATGCATTCAGAAATCGTGTCCATTTTTTTTTCCAGAATGTTCTTTTATAGACTATTGAAACTATACATAATTTTTAAGACATATCTCTCTTGTCTTTTTGTCAATGCGTAAATTATTACTCAGTTTTAATTTATTAAACATTTTTAATTATTTTCAATTTACAAGGTTTATTTTATCTATTTTTTTGAGAATAAATCTTGTTTAATAATAAACGCACCTATGGCACTGCGAAGTAATTCATAATTTGAGCATTGATGAGGAGGGAATACTGATGTTATACGATAGGTTTATTTTTTGATGCTGATTTTTAGAAGGGAAGTCATTGCAATTGTATAATTCAAGTCAAACTGTGCAAAAAAAGTACATATTTTTACGGTATTCCAAGATAAATACTAAAAATCAAAGAATTTACCGGAACATTAAGGTATTCTATTTAATATTCAAACATATATATATATATGTATATTTTAGTTCTCAAAAATAGAACAAATAATTTAAAAGTAAAAAAAATCGCATTTGAAGTTACTTCTTTTAAAACATTTTAAAGATGAGTGACACATTTGGCAGTGAGAAACGTACGGGTAGAAAGCGACATTCAAATAATTTATGGCAGACACTTTAAAAGAAAGGTGAAGATAATAAAATTTCCGTTCCATTGTAGACATAGAAGTTTGAAACAATATGACGGAACACTCGCTTATTTTGGAAGACATCCAAATGGGGAAGCCCGTGTCATCCAACTAGGTCAATCATAGTCTGCCTGAAGATTCTTTAGAAAAAATTAAGGAATTATCTGTAATAAACGGCGAAAAAATTCTCACAAAAGAAAAAAATAAAAAAGATATAAAAGACAAATTTTCTGTCATAATTCTTCTTTTGACGGACTGAGTATGAAATTTATTCATGGATATTCTATTAATGATTCCTACTTGCAAAAGGTTGTGCATAATATTGGCTCGACACGTAGCTCAGCACTTTACATAGCATGTACAAAGAGAGCGAATAGATTATTGTGAGGTTTGGATCACTCTTTTAGGATTGGCAACATTTACAAGTGTCGATAGGAGTTTTCTGGATTTTCTGACGTACGAGGGTAAGGTGAAAAGTTATCGGCCTGACGCAGAGATGGCACTCCAATCAGCAAAAATTTATGTTACCTGCCTGGGTGCACGTGTCATTTGTTCGTATGACAAGTTCGTTCAACTTGTTCTCACAATTAGTTTGTTTATACGAACGTCTTGCGGGTTTTTCGTTAAAATGGATAAACTTGAATATCGTGTGGTCATAAAATTCTTCGTTTTGAATGGATTACCCCCTAAGGAAATTCATCCGAAGTTGACAAAAGTTTACTGGGACTCTGCTCCTTCCATGTCAACCGTTAAAAAGTGGGCAGCTGAATTTAAACGTGGTCGCACATCCCTCGAAGATGACCCACGTGAAGGACGGCCAATAATCGCAACCACACCGGAAACCATCGAAAAAGTGCATGGTATCGTGTTGGACGATAGGCGAGTGAGATAGCTGAGGCTGTGGGGATATCGGAAGAAAGGGTGCGAAACATCTTGAACGAAGAATTAGGGATGCGAAAGCTCTGCGCAAGATGGGTGCCGCATTTGCTGAATGCCGATCAGAAGCAAATGCGCAAACGATTTTCACAGCAATCTTTGGGCCAATTCAATAGGGATCCGAACGATTTTGTGCGGCGATTTGTCACCATGGATGAGACATGGGTCCACCACTACACACCAGAAACAAAACAGCAGTCCAAGCACACTAGATGGAAGTCGGTGGTTCAGCGCCTAAGAAAAGAAGTCGATCGCATCTGTCGGAAAGGTCATGCCCAGCGTGTTTTGAGATGCGAAAGGGATCATGTTAATTGATTTCCTTGCAAAAGGTAAAACAATTACAGGCGAATATTACTCCAACCTTCTTGACCAGCTGGATGCCAAAATTCGCGAGTAGAGGCCTGGATTGAAGGAAAAAAAGTCATCTTTCACTAGGACAACGCACCAGTGCACAAGGGTGAGTTGGCAATGGGAAAACTGCTGGATTTGGGGTACGATTTGCTCGGCCATATTTCCTATTCTTTTGATTTGGCACTCTTAGACTTTCATTTGTTTCCAAACTTGAAGAAATTTGTTTCTGGGAAGCGCTTCGCATCCAATGAAGAAGTTGAGTGGGTCGTAGATGAATATTTTCGCAATCTTCCAGACTCCCACTTCCGGGAAGGAATCCTGATGTTGGAGAAACGTTGGATCAAGTGTGTTGAAGTCAAGGGAGATTATGCAGAAAAATAAAATGATTTTTTAACTGAAAGTCGCAGTGCTTCATTGTCAGGCCGAGAACTTTTCACCTTACCCTCGTATGGCACTCAAATGTTGAGCAGTCATTCCTGAAGAGTCAGACTCGTGTCCCCAGTGACAGCGTGAGCAGATAGCGGGCACGAGGTTCGAAACCACCGAGGAGAGTCTGTGGCGATTCGGACGACGTGTGCAAAACATCGATAACCAGGCTGCCTGGTGGATGTCTCCAGATCTCCTCCCATGCGACGTGCAAAAGCAGGGAAGTTACCCCTAACAGTCGTTCCGGAAGGCCGCTCAACACACTCGGGTGGCTGAGGGCGAGACTTGCCCCGGCACACATGGGCGGGCTGTTCATGGTATACATGAGCCTCATCTTTCTAACTAACCTCTTTATTTACATCTAAATCATCTTAAGTAAATTTAAGGCTAAATCCTTTGAAAATCCATGTCCGCTTATTACAATTGATGCTGGCCACTTTTATTTATCTGTGTGCAGCGACGAGCCACATGACTCATGGCGCCTTAGAGAGAATGAGAAAAGTACAGTGAGGAAGGGCTTGCAAATACCTTCCTGAAGGGCTTGATCTTGGAGTGCATGATGAAGTGGAACTTGCAGAGCTCGCAGCAGCGGGTGTCGGAGCTCTTGATCCACTGCTGCAGGCAGGCCTGGTGCACGTAGCGCAGCGAGCCGGCGCAGAAGCAGGGGCTGATGAGGGGCAGCTCGGCGTCCCCCTCGCAGTGGCAGATGCGGCAGATGTCCGTGCCGCCCAGGGAGCTGGACACCGTGGAGGGCTGGGAGGAGCGGCGGCGCTCCATGCGGGGGCCGGCACTGAAGGGTTCGGGCTGCAAGAAAGATTCTCGCTTTATTCTCTGGAGAGGAGACGCTTCCTTCATTCTTATTCGAGCCAACGGACGCCAAGGGCATCGCCAAAGGCCGCAAGAATAAGGAAGCATCTTCGGTTCAAAATTTCATTAAACAAGTAATATAAAATTAAAAAAAAAATGTAAGTCAATTCCTTCTTTTTTTTTTTCTCACTATATTGCAGGAAGTCCTTTATAACTAATTTTCATTCATTTTTTTAAAGTTTATCTGGCGCTATCTATTGGTTGATACATGCAACTTAAATCTAAAAAAAAAAACTAAAATTAATTAATTAAATTTAATTACTGAATTAATGTTAGAAAAAACTGTATTAACATCTAGTGTCCTCCACAAGTTCAAAAAAATGTATTTGAATTCGAGTGGATGAATGAATAGTGTTTTATGAACGATTGAAAATTTGAACAAGATATATATAGGGAGAGTGGGAGTTAATAGAAGGAATTGAAAAAAAAAAAATCTTTTAGACATTTTAGTAGAATACAATCTAAAGCAGATTAAAACAAACCAAGTTAAAGAAATAATAAACAAATAAAAACATTGAATCAAAACGATGAAGAATATATACAATAATTAAGTGCAAACATGAGATTGTTAAACATACAAAACATGAAAAAAATAGATACACTGAAAATATTAAACTTTAGCAATGAATTCAGCAGTTATCGGTGTTTTCATTGTTTAGTTACGCATTTCATCGAGTTACTCGTAATATAATCATATTCCTTGTCACTAAAACAAAAAAAAAAAAAAAAAAAAAAAACGCATTCACTCACTATGCAATTGTTTAAATGATTAAAAATACTTAAATTCATAACATTAACCAATGCTCTTCTACGCTTAAATATCGCGGATAAAAAGAATGCTCAGTGCTTTGCACACGAATCGTGTTAATCATAAATATAATATCTGCCTCCACATGCATTTCCTTTTCCTTCAAAGAAATCATCTTACTCCCTCTTGAAAAAAAGAGCGAATAAAATACATGTACAATATGCATCCTATCCTCACTCATGCTAGCTCGATTTACTGCATAGGGATCCTATTCAAATAATGGTATTAAGAATAATAACAAATTCTCCTCTGCTTTCCTTAGTATCGATAAATGTATTCTTAAAATTTCTTCTTTGATACTTAATCACATTACAAATGCCGAAATGCAAATTGCGATCTTAAAATTTCCTCGGACAAAGCTTAAAATTTTGTAACTTCACCCTGTCGTCGTTTCTAAGAGATCATTATTTTTTTCAAACTCCCCTCTTGGACAGCTGCCCGATGGCCAGTTGGCTACTGCTCTGGCCTTTGGCATCACAAATTCCAGGTTCGAATCCTGGCAGTGACATGAATGTTTGTGAGTGGTTAAACTGTAGAAATCAGTCTAATTATCCTAAAGAATGTAAAAAATGGCCGTAGAGCGACAAACCAGACCCCTTCTTAGATAACCTCACTCCTTTATTGTATTTATTTACTTACTTACTTACTTTAAGGCATAGCTTTTAATTTAGTACTTGTTTTCAAGCAATTTTAAATTGTTAATTTGGACTGATACTCGCAGTATTAGTGATGTGTGGATCTCATCTCTTGAACATTTGTTTAAACTACGCGCCGGTTTTTCGCCTTCTTGTTTGCGAGGAAGGACCAGCAAATGATTTGCAAGCCGTGAAAGATTCGATGAATTTATTTACTAGAGATGCAACAGGCCTATTAGATTATTGCTCTACAGTTTAACCCTATAAAAACCAAACATTTTCAATCCAAAAATAATTAAATACTACAAATATCAAAGGTACTGTAAAACTAAAAAATTTTTCGTCTTGAATTATCTGAAGTAAAAATCATTTCAGCCTACTATTCACAGACTCAGAATGTGCGCATCTATTCGAATTTTATTAAAGTTACCGTAGTTCATTTACTTAGAGAATAAGGAGTCAACTAAAAAAAAATATCAACGAGAATCCTTTATTCCCCGTTATTTCACAACAATTTACCTTAGCAAAAATAAAACACCATGTGTATTATTAATCCTTTTAACATTTTTCGAACACTATTTTGAAATAATGTTTTTGTGTCCTTTTCGTTGGAATTTTTAACAGCTATACCGAACTTAACATATGGAGAAGGGATCTGCATTTTAATATCATAATATACATATTATTAAACCAATAAATGAACGATCAATTTTAAAGAGAAATAAAATTCTCTAAATACATCTGTCTACATGCGTTTTGAATTTAAAACAATGAGCGAATTTCTATAGCATCTTCGTTGTCCAAATTGTACAACCTAATAATAATAATAATAATAATAACACAAATGTTCATCATCGGGGATGGGCGTTGCTTATTTACAATTGATAAACGGAGCCTAAGGGGCAAAAAAATTGAATCATGTATTTCATACATAAAAACGAAATTCATTTTATATTTTCTTGAATAGATATTTAAACAATAGAAATTTTTATAGGCTGGAACCTATACGGTTTCCGACACCATGTAATAAAATCCGATAACGTTCATTGAATGGGTGACATTGGAGTTGGTATTATTCTAACGGATTGTAATAACTCTTGCTGCGTTCACATTTTTCCCTCTTAAACAATCATTCGTGAAACAAGTACTAGTTTGTACACAACGTTGAACATAAACGAATACTCGTCAAAGTGAATGAGGAATGATTACGCTTAATAGTCTAAAACACTAACTTGATCGCAAATGGATTGCTCGAGTTGTTAAATCAGCCAATTACATTATTTCAATCAGTGAATTGTAAGCAACTTTCGAGGCCTACTATTTGGAAAAATTATAGTTTAAAAATCTAAAAAACACGCTTTTAGAGTTAATCAAACTAAAAAGTAAAAAATAATTGTTAACATAAGAATATAATGACTGACGAGAAAATGGATGTCCCTGTTCTAAAAGCGTGGGGTGCTCGATATCAATCTTTCTAATTTTTCACTAGTTTCATTCCGAAATGCAGAGTTAGTTTAAAAATGTCATACAAAGCATCCCACGCTTTTAGAACAGTGACATTCATTTTCTTAATTAATAAATTTATCAAAATATTTTAGTGTCGTCGGTCCTTGATAAGTCTACAACGTTTTAATTAAATCTGATCGCATAAAGTAGGGCAAAATCGAGCCCAAAGAATCAGTTACAAACAAACATACAAGTGAAACTAATAAAAGCCTATTAAAAAGAACTCGACGATCGGTTTCCCAACAGAAGGGCCCTGGCGAATTCTCGCCGTGTAACGTTTTTGCGACTCAAAAGCCGAAAGCATTTGTTTTTCTGGTCGCCGATCGATAAATGCGGTTTGGAGGAGACAGACAAATCGGGCGTCGCGTTCGCCAGCGTCTCAACAAGATTTTCTTGTACTGAGGAGACATCGTCTTCAGCGAGACGGCAGATTTGCTATTGAAACCAATGACTCGGTGACCAACCAATCTCGGTGAAAAACCAATGACCAAGAGAGCAGTCGGTTCAGTCTATTCCATTTGTGTATCACCTTTTAACGAATTTGCAAAAATAACTTGCACGAAATACTTTGATAAAAGGGACGTGGGTTTCGTTTCTGTGTGACGGGTCTCATACGTGCACTCAACAACGCACGCGTTATTATTTGATATTTCATATTCAAGTATTCTTTCCTAATCACCATGGCAATTTTCGCATTATTTTTATTCATTATAAAACAGTGTGGTCATTTCAGCTCCGATTAAAATCAACATAACACACTTTTAAACGAATATCATTCTGCTCTGGCAACTTCAGTGGAATTCTGATAGATTCTATCGCTAAGTTCGTGTATAAAAGTGTCATTTCATGTCTCGAATGCAGCTGATGCGATACGGGTTGCGGGTTTATGGGCTAAACACACAGGGTTCTTTATCATGGGAACAGCTGCTTCGTGCGTGATGTACACACCTAGCTTTGCCTCATCGCAGGGCGCTTTTAAGTGATACATTTTCCGTGAACTTTCAAAACATCAAAATTATATTCTTTTTAAAGTTTGAAACATCAAATAATTCAAATAAAAAAAAAACTCTCCGTTTTCGAGAAAGCATTTGACATTAATTAAATGAAACTTATTTCGTGACTACATTCTTTCGTTTGATTGACAGATTTCGTTCAAACTACTTGCAAAATAAAATGAAGTTGCAACTTTTCATTTAATAGTGAAAGATTTAAATTATGTTAAATATTTGCGTTGTTGGGGCAACTTATGAATATCACGAATTCTATCTACTGGCGAGGACGGAAAACCTGAAATATTCCCACCAGGTAGCCTGAGTGACGATTCGAGGAGTTTATTCCCACTATCACGTGTCTCCTAACATGAAAAAATTAGTGATAGCTATTCAATCATGACTCTTTTCACCAGACAAAAGCCTATTTATAATGCTGTGAGGCTTTTTTAATTGCAAATATATTTGACATCACGATATTTTTGAGTTTGTAATAATAATAACTTTGTGCTTACGAAATACCAATGTGCCAAATTTCACGAAGAAGATACCGAAAAATAATATCAAATCTTTGATTCCGATGCAATGAAATGATATCTCAGTGTTGAATTTTTTAAAAACATTGCAAAACTTCTATTTTTATCTGGAAAAAATATTATAGCAGAGTTCAATGAGAAACATGATTTTTATTTCCAATTTGAATAGGATAAGAAAATACTCTAATGTTGTTAATCTTATACAAATGTTTGTGCATTTGTACAAAACAGTTTTCCAAAAAAATTTAAAAACTTATACGCAAATAAATTTTCTTTTGTCATTTGGGTATCATTTTCATTATCTTCAAATTCACATTAAATGTTTTTAAAAGTCAGATTCCATTCTCAATTTGAATCTTATTAGTGGAACTAACAACAAACGATACCATTTAGGTGCATGAGTTTCTCAAGAAGCCTCCGCGTTTTTTCTCAATTTCAAGCACATCTCCTCTTTGCGAAGCTGTTGTTCTCGAATAATATCCGACAGGGATTTGAATAGCTAAGATTCCTCCAATTTGAATGATATAAGCATGAAAAAAGAATCTCTGGCAGATTATGACTGTAGATACGAGATACTTGCATAAGATCGTCATCGGGTATCTTTTTTTTTTTTTTTTTTTTTTTTTCTGAAAGGGACGAATGCAGCCAGGGATTTAAATCTTCACTCTCTTACTCTCATTGACAACATACTTCACAAACCCTACTTTCAACTTTTTCATTTTTTTTTTTTTTACTTAATGAAAAAGTTAATATACATAATAAAATCCTTCGCAGAACATATTTAAAGACCTTATCATGATTTAATGTTCATGGAAATCGTGTACCCAAAAGATTAATCCTGACGTGCCAAGAATCCTAAAAAAGTGAAAGAAACAGCGAGGGAAAACTACACTCGGAAAACTAACATTAACCAGTTTGAATCAATACGGGTGAGAAAACATGCGATCACAATCTGTGTTGGATTGGTTAGATTTTCAAATTAGTTACTGTTATTCGCTCCAACAGAGTGAATTGAATCCGTGTCCAATCCAGGGCATTCTACCTAGGATCCATGAGTCCAGAAATTAAAAAATAATTTTTTTTTTAAACTTTAAACCTCGATGGACAATTAACGGAATGACTATCAACTTATTTGGTTTCTGAATTAAAACTGTCCAACAAGCTTGCAAAGTCGTGATAAAAAGAGCCCCCCGTCACATTGGGTGGTACCTCCATATCGCTTTAAAGTGTTCGAGAATAAAGGCACAGTGATAATCCCAAATCGCAGTGGTTTTCAGAAACCTTCGAAGTGGTGGACACAAGTTGTCAGAGGATTCATGGACCAGGTCACCGTTCCACGTTGGGAAAAGCAACAGCCTAAAAAGCGAAGCTGCTTTGTTTCAAACATCCACAAAAAGGGGAGAGCGAGCGGCCACCTTTCGAAAAAGCCCATCGATTTCCTGTCGCGACCACTGACCCGATTCCTCGGGCGAAACAGAGCGCACTCCTCCGCGTCCCACTGACAGCGGAGGTAATGCGTCAACATCCCGCTATCGATTATTGGATGCATTAAGGAAAGCTCCCTTTTTTTCTTTCTTGCGAAAAGAGAATGTTAGCGACATTCACAAAGCTGATTCATCTGCCCGTATTAGGAATGTTAATACAGGAAGAGAATCAAGATTCCACATTTCTGGATGTGGAAACATCTATGAAATCGCTTCGTTCGGGCAGCCCGTGTCCAGGATCGAAGCGGTTTCCATGTCAGGTTTGAAATGTTATCAACTGCAAAACTATTCTTCATTAGAAAATCTAAATATAGCATCGTGTAGAGGAAATACTCCAGTGGGCTGTTGGAGGATTTAATCGGCCTAAAATCCAGCCTGGATTCCTATCTCGGAATTCACACGTGTTAACACAGGCTCATTGGAAAGGTCTTGGCCAGATCTAACTCAATGTAATATTATATATGTCTATATGAGCCATGAAATAAAATGTACACGTGCGAAATTCAATATGCGAAGTATATGTAAAACAAAATTTGAATAATCGAATCGCATTGCAAGACAGCGCGAGTACGAGGCCCGGAGTGAGCGTTTGTCCCAGACCGATCCCCTACCATTCGGAATACCGTCATTGACTACATTTTTGCCAGAAACTTCAGTGACTTGCAGTGCAAACGCTATGTAGCCAATTACCACAGCTCCCTTGTGCATAGAGTCAACATCGCTCCATTTCAATCAATGTCTACACTCTTCATTCATTCCATTGTTTACTTACTTCCACTCTCCTCTGCAAATATATTTACAGGGATGTTTTCACACATTCATTTTCAAATATCCGAAGCTTTGACTGTAGTTCATTCACAGACAATTCCTTGCGCATCGTTCGTGATCGTTATGCAGGATGTGCTGCGTTAGTCTACCACTATATCGAACAAATACATTCATGGGTTCCGGTCAACAAGGGAACAGGGGTTCGCACTCTTTTCCTCGAGTACAACTGGCCAACGAATGCATCTGCCCATCTCTACTATAGACGTGAGATTTTTATACATAAACAACAATTGTTCTGCTAACTAACAATTAATGTAGCAGCTAGCGGACCCGAGGACTTAGGTTCGAATTCGTTGTCATTGTCCATTTCATTCGCTACTTTCAGAAAAGGGGAGACTCAATGGCGATTGTAGCACTATACGCAAAAGCGTCTCACATCCATAGTGATGATAGTTTTTAGCAGTTTCTCTCATGCGACACGCAAATACAGGATGATTATCTGTAAAAGTCCTGTACTGCACTACGCTGCCCCGTCGGTGAACTATTCATGGCATCCCTGAATGCTCAACAGCAACAATAAATAAATGAATGAATGTAATCATAATATCTGAATGTAATGAATGTAGTCATAATATAAGGTTTAAGAAACATTCATTGTAAAAATTAATAAGTTCCATACAATCAAGCAATAACAACGAGTATATACGTTTTGCACACTATAAATGAATAAATAATATTTTCAATTCAAAACTGTATGGCTCTATTTTATGAACATTTTTTTCTTCGGAAACCTGATGTCAACTTCAAATAATTCAAGTTGATTAGAATAAAAAATTGCGTTTGAAATTAGGCTTCATTTAAAGGCAGAAACTGTCGTTTCGAATAAGAAAATATATAATTTGTAAAAAGAGTCAGGATATTAAATTGATAATCTGTCATAAATAATGCCTCCCAAACTTCTACAAAAAAATTTGAAACGCAATCAAAATTGTTTCAACTCATAGAACTTATCAACTCATAGTTTCTTACTCTTGTTTTTTTCTCTCTCCAAGGAGAGAGAAAAAACAAGAGTAAGAAACAAAAAATAATCAAATTGATCAAACGATAATCGGGTCCCAAGTTTTTTTTTTCTGGTTATGAATTTTCGTAATGAGATAAACTTCATGCAAACTCTGAAAAATCAAGTTCAACAGAATTAAAAGAGAAAGAAAAATCATTTTAACTTGATTAAAAGAAATCCAGTTAAAAGCAAAAGTTCTGACATTTGCAGTGCGTGCTCGCTAGCATGGAACTGCAGACAACGCCCTTTGGAATCTCGAAGGAATTCCTCCCCAACATAAGTGATTCCAGAGGAGTCATTGATGATGACTGATGTGAAAATGTTAAATGTTTTCTGTTAGCATTTCGTTTTCCTCAAGAATTTTGAATTGCACAAGAGAAAAAGTAGTCTTGGTGCTTAAGAATATTTTTGTGTGTGTGCAAATTTCGAATGAAGAGCAATCGTTGGTATTTATTTATTTAATTTAATTTAATTGGCAGCTAACAGATCTCGTTCGGCCCAAGGCTTGGCTTACTTTAAATGATTCTTAAGTTTTAAGAAAATTTAACTTCGCAACTGTAATGGAATAGAATTCAGTTTTTAATATCACGTTTCGTCCACATAGCGGTCATAAAATACAGCGCGTGCCGGGGCTGTCCAGGATTTTTGCGGCTGGATGAAAAAACTAAAGTGGCCAAGAGAAGATTGCCCAAAAGACCATTTGGGAAAGGGAAAAACAAACTTTCTCAAATTAGCGAAGAAAACCGCAGCACATTTCTCATCAAAAGTTGGTAACAATTTTTAAATAAAATTTCCATACAAGCCAAGTAGATCTGTTTGCAACAGGGGTATTAGGTGGAAGAAATGGCAGGTTCATTTTACAAAGTGATAATAATAATAATAAGGGTTCAAAGTTGAAATTAAAAATAACATATAACTCATATTCTCAATATATTTTGGATATTAAAAAAGGAAAACTCGAAAAAAGTACGCAATTTCATATAGAACATTATTTAACATACAAAAACTTTAGAAATGCAGATTTAATTCTATGATTTAACAATAAAAATGACTAATCAAGGTAAGAAATTGTAAGAATTGAACGAACGAATTGTAATGCTACAGAATTGTAACATGAATGAATTAAAATAGATAAAAAAATTTTAATACTAGTAATGAACGAAATTGTACATTTTTAATTTTTTTGAATGTCAAATCCTAACATAACAGACACAGAACTATTTTAACTGTTAAATTTTTATATTTTTCATTAAAACATTGTAACCTTAAAATTTCATATGCGATCAAACTGACAGCACGCACTTTTTTTTTGATCCTAAAGAGAAGATAAAGAAAATTATCCCATAAAGGTATCAAGCACTCCGTACATTTAAACAGTTATTGAAAATTTCAGCAAAAAGTCAAATTGGAATATCAGTACGATTAGCACTTATCACGAAAGTAATTTCTTCGCAATATGAATATAAACTGTCAACGAACAATTCATATAATCAATGGCATATATATAATACAAGATTTTACTGTTAAAACATAAATGAACTTAAAAATACCCAATTATTTTTTTTACTTATTTTTTTTATCCAATAAGTTTCAACACGCAATGTTATAGAAGCAAAAAAAAAAATATAATAAGCAAATATTTTTTTATATTTACTATTTCATTTCAAATAGACTTCATTTGTACTGGCATGTTATTTAACTACATTGTTAGAATTGTGTATAAAAAATCGCTGTTTGTATTCATTGACAAATCTAAATTCAAAAGTATTGATTAACAAATAAATATTCTAACATAAATAAATACTATCTTTTCATTTACCTATAAGAGAAACCTCTTCAAAATTATTCTTTTGTGTGCAACTGTTATCAAAATTACACCAAAACCCACAAGAGATCAAAAACCTATCAAACACAAATATAGACAAGGAGATTCATTGCATAGTTAAATCTTGCCAAAAATTCTAAATCCATCTATATAGATTCAACACAGCTGAAATGTTTCATAACGTAAAAATAAAACTTGCCGCTAACAATTCAAATCATGTCATAATAATAATAATAAATCAAGTAATCAAACAATGTTACGGTAGTATCAGACAGCAATTTTCCCTTTTTCCTAAGCCACCAGTGAAAGCAAGCAGCAAAATTTTATGACGTCACTTGAAACTTGCATTTCATTGGTTTTCGTCTTTGGTGCACACCAAACGTGTACTAGATTTGAGCGATGCGGCATAAAAGTTGGGCGTGAGTAACGCAATGTGCCAGTTTTTTTTTTTCCTGCCAACCCCATAGACTCAATGCTTTCTGTAATTAAATTAAGTCCTTGCAATAATAACATCGGAAAAAGGTCTGTGACGTCAATCACAGAAGGCTATACGAGAGGAAAATAGGAACATAGTCAGCCGTTTTGTACAATTTCGCTGTTAATTAGAATATGTTTACAACTGCTACTAAGTGATCTATTTTTGTATTTCAGTTTAATTCACTTTCAACCTCCAATATTTTAAAAGAATAATTTCATTGTCCTTTTTCTAAAAAATGGTTCATACTTGTTTAGTTCCTCTTTAATAAGAAAGCTTCATGTTCCGAAGGATTCATTATTGATAATTCTGCTTACACCGATCATGTCAAAAAAAAATATTTCATTCTCACAAAAGTATTCCAGAATGAACATTTTCTTCTAATAACATTAATGCCACCTTGCAAACATTATTTTCACTGACGCATTTTCAATCTTTATTGATGGGTACATGAACTTCTCTTTCAACCAGAAGACACTCTGAGGTTTTTGATGAAAAAACTGTTAAGCATATTATGGCGAATTTGCTAAGGACAAGATTAATTAAAGTTGCAATTTTCCTCAGCCTTCCTACATACAACAAAATAATCTCTTAGATACAATAAAATAATTTTTTAGAATATTTATATATTTATTATAATGTAATTGAACAGTTTAATAATAATTTAATTTCATAACATAATAATAATTTAACACTGGATGACATTGAAAAACTAAAATGAATGACACGCTTGTAAAGAAACGACGTTTTTATTTCGATGCAAATAAACAGGGAGATGCTCATGCGACTCCTTAAAAAAAATTGCCTGACTCTGTTCGTTCAATATAGGGCTGTTTTTCTCGGCAAATAAAGAAATGCAATAATATAAGTAAGCCCTTGTATTTATTACCTGTGTTGAGACAAGGAATGAGGGCGATATAAATACTGATTTTTCCATAAGTATGCAATTTTACAAGTCGTTTAACGATTTAAAAACAAGAAATATTCGGGTTACTGCAGGGTAAAAGATGTCCGACCTGCTGAAAATTGTGGTGCAAGTAACGTCTACTTAAGAAAAGATCAGCAGTGAATGTCAACCCTCTATTGTACAGAAAAGATTGACTTGATGTGTTTTAAAGGCGTCACAAAACCTCTTTTATTCGAATGCAATTTGCATTCAGAGCTGGGTGTAATGCGTACTTAAGATTTTTACAAACGAAGCGAATCATCTCATCAAAGTAAAAGATCATCAGCAACTCACTGTGCGAAAACAGATTTGAAAATCATCAGCATTCGCACGGGTTAAATTATTCATAAACCATTAGTACAAATCAATTCACTAGTATGAACAAATCCAATTTCTAGCTGGCAATAAGATACGAATCGTACACCCTCACTGCTGAGAAATGAAATCGGTATTCCTCATGTAATGCTGATTCAATTGTGCATAAAAGATATGTTGTCTAGGAATATGGGTAGCAAACCCAACTAAACAAACAATAACTTTTATGTACATGCAAATCAGAATGGATAATTATAAAAGAAAAGCTTCTTTGAAGTATTCTAAAAATTTCATTTCAAGATAACATTTATGGAAAGGATTCGAACTGCAAATCTTAGTGAATAACCTTTTTAAAAATAGCACGTTTTTGATATGGGCTAGGGTGCAAACAACAATCTGACATTTCAATGAGTTGTTTTCAAGATTCTGCTAGAAACGATTCAAAACTTTTAAAGAAAAGTAAGAGATCCCTGGCTTCAGGTGTGATCGTATCATAAAGTAAGAGTGCTCTTGGATGTGAAGTGGAATCGAAAAGAACTACCTAACATGCACAGTATTTTAAAAAATGCAATCAGAGTTTACATGAGAGCATTACGCTAAGATTTAAAAATCCCCAACGGTCTAATGCAGAATATAATCCTATATTTTTAATGCAGAATATAATCCTATATTTTTAATGCAGAATATACACAGTCCAGTCAATTAATGTGATCACCTATCAAAAGCCAGAATATACACTCTTGTGTATTCAAGCTTTAAGTGGAATGTAGTATTAAGTGATATTAAGTGGAATTCTTTATATACACTCCACTGCAATGCGTTGCCACCTGCCTTTTGTGATGGGTTATTTCGTGTTGACGTCGAAAGTAGGTGGTAGTCACATTTATGTGACTGGACTGTGTATTCCTATTCCTAATTTTCTGGTGGGGAAAAAATATTGGCGTCAGCAAAGAAAAAGAGCCCCAAAAGTGTGTCCCCTTTCTCCTGTTTTTAAGCATAAGTGCGTGTTTCAGGCCCGCTATTTAATTTAGTATGCAAATTAATTATATTATCGAATACGCCTTTTAAAATCTCGCAATAAATGTGGAAATAATAATAATAAAACTGCAGTCTTGTATTTGATAAGTAAATCATATTCTCTGCTGTTTTAAAAATAACTTTTTAACAGAAAAGGACACAACGATAACAAATTAAAATTAATGCATAGCCTTAACATCACTTCCGATAAGTTTACTTAAATTAATAATCTCGATAAAATATCGGAGCGTCCTAGTCCCGGCGGGGATTGCATTTCCTGTGGTGGCAAACTTTCAAGATTAAAAACATTGGCAATGGCCAGAAATTGAAAAAATATATATATATATTAGAACCGAATTGCAAGAGAAAAAAATCAATTAAAAGAGAAAGTAAATGGGAAGTTAGTAGAATTTTACAAGATATTTTTATAATTTAATATATATTTATAAGATTCGATTTCTTGGATGACCAGATTCTGGTGGTTGTCCTGACGAGTGAATAAGTTCAGAGAGAGTTTATTTTTCAATTCCTTCTATTAGCTTACACTCTCCTTATATATATAGTGTTCAAATTTACAATCGTTCATGAAATACTTTTATTCATCCGCTCAACTTCAAATGCATTTTTTTGAAACTTGTAGGGGATGACACTGGATGTTGATGCAGTTTTTTCGAATATTAATTCAATAATTAAATTTAATTAATTATTATTTTTTTACATTTAAGTTGCATACATCTACCAACAGAGGGCGCCAGATAAACTTAAAAAAAAAAAAGAATGAAAATTATTTATAAAAGACTTTCTGCAATAGAGTGAAAAAAAGGAGGAATTGCTTAAAATTTTTTTTTTATATTACTTGATTTAAGAGATAATAAGGAAATTGATTTTTGAATATATACATTCATCATGTACCAAGTGGAATTGGTAATCTGACTTACAGTCCTATTTTACTGTGCTTCCAGGATTTTAATATTATAATTTGCAGCATAAGCTCATGCCGGGCGTGCATAGGTGAGGGGTGGTCGAAGAGTAGAGCTGAAAATAAGAATGTGTTGCCTAAATCGATCTTCAAAGGAATGTATTTAAACATCACTTACTGAAAATAACATGAGACAGTGCGAGAAATTGTTAGGAGAGAAATGTTAGCAACTTTGAGGGCATTGAACCATCTGTATGACATGCGCTGTGTCAAAAAAACCCAATAAATCTCAAATTAAAAATACTAAACATATCTTTCAATAAACAGTTCCTTAGTTATTCAGATAGTCTAAATCCATTATTCAGCATTTCAAATCCACTCCCAAGACAACAAGATTTTGTTTTGTGACTGCCACTGTTAACATCTAAAAATCATACGACATGCCCTAAAATATTAACAGAATGAGAATAGCATGCATAAATATACAGTGTGACGAGATATTTATAAAGTAGTAAGTTATTTATTTACTGATTTTCCATTTACATAGGTATTTTCCTTTTGAAACCTTTTGCCCAATGAGTGAACTAAGCGCAACTGTTTTCATAAATACATACAGCTATGTGTTGGCATATTTAGACAGCCAAGAGACGTTTCCGAATAAGTTAACTTACTTGCATTAAACTTACTTGGATACTTTAAATTCACTGGATACTTATGAATTTATTTCCTCTTTAACTATTATAAACTCACTATTTAAACATGCACAATACTTCGTGGACATTTACAGTATTACATTGATTTACACTGTTCAATATTCACAGTCATGAGTACACTGATAATCATTAATTAATTGTTTTATTTCTCAAATTGAAATTAAAAAACACTTTAAATAATAAATGGTTTTTATTGAAGCAATAAATAAATAAATTTTTATACATTCTAAAAAATTATTGTTTCAAAATGCTATTAAGGATGGCTTCCTCCTTATTTAAAATGAGTGCATTTCTGATAATAAAATTCTATATAAGACTGTTAAGCGTAGAAAATAATTAAAAAATAACGATATCCCAGAAATCATTTCATATGTTTTTAAAGCTAGATTGAATTCTAAGAAAATATCAGACAATACCGAGAGGAAATATCAGTATGTACGAAAAGAGGGAATATTTTGTACTATAAATTATTTTGATACAATACGTAAAAATATCAACTCCTTTATGTGGGGGAGCAGCCAACATTTCTTTCCCACCGGCACTCATTTGATCGATTCAATGCAGACCGATTCTAAAACGGTTCACATAACCATGCCATAACGGTGCCACGGCTTCGAGTCTTCCTACGTTGCCGAGATAGTATTAATTTCCCACATTTTAGAATTCATCAATGATTAACAGTTAAATATGCACATATGTATAGATTTGCATTATAAAACACTTAGGTTTCTGTTTTTTACAGTTAATTTGATCGATTCGTAAGTGAATGACAGTACTCACTTCATGAGTGGAAGATGATTCAATACCCACTCATGACATGCGTTATGGTGAATTTAACGAGTTACCACAGAAAAACAACAACAGAAAAACTAGAGGAGTAGATGGTCATTGCGATAGAGATTTCGCACCGACTGCCATGGAAGTTTTCCAGGTTTTCTTTCATAAAGGATAGTTATCCTTATAGAAAAACATATTCCTTCCGCTTGCGAGTAATATAGTCTCGGCCTTAAGCATTGGCCAAAAACAGTTAAGTGATAGCATTAGTGAAAAACAAAATCTTATTAGTACAATTAAAACTAATTAATCATTGCGAATCATAATTGATTTTATAGATAACCACTTTTTTAATTTAATGATATATTTTTAATAATTTTAATTTAATATTTCAATTAAATTTGTTTTAAATTTTAAATTAACATATAATTTTAAATTAATAATTTAATTCTATAAATGTCTGAATTAATTGTTTAGTTTAGAAACAAACAAATGCAACACTATCACCCTAATTTCACAAAACACTTATCAATACTGCGTATAGCGTCTTGGCATTGCAAAAGCATGAATAATATTTTAAATGCATTTTGTAATTCAATCATTTCCTGCTCTCTTGAGAAAAAAAGGAAATTTTAATTATAAAATTTTGCTAAGCATTCTTTAATGCAATATTTTTAGAATGTGTTGCTGAAATTCTTAAGTTATAGGATGCTGCCCGCATTGCAACGCGGCCAGTATATTAATTCAACTAAAGCAAAGATGAAAAGTATTTTTACGAATGTATCACAAACAAGTAATATATAAAAAAAAAAAATTAAGCCAATTCCTACTTTTTTTTTCACTCTATCGCAGAAGGTTCTTTATAAATAATTTTCATTCATTTTATTAAGTTTATCTGCCGCCATCTATTGGTGCAACTTAAAATTTTAAAAAACCAAAATTAATGAATTTAATGAATGAATGAATATTTGCAAAAACTGTATTCACATCCAGTGCCATCCACTGCAAGTTAAAAAATGTATTTGAACTCGAGTGGTTGAATAAAAGTATTTTATGAAGGATTGAAAATTTGAACAAGATATATATATATATATAGGGAAAGTGTGAGCTAATAGAAGGAATTGAAAATGTCGTGCAATTCTGTGTTTGAAGTCCAACGATCCATTTCTTGCACTCCCCGCCCCCCTTCCCCATCGAAGAAGAGTGGACGTTCGGTGAGGGGATGGGATGCGAGACAGACAAAGAGGGATGGCATCAGGAAACGTTTTCAATTTTGAAAAAGCCGAATTTTAACAGTTTATCAAAGCAAATGTTACAATCTCGGCATATAACATCTGTGCGCTGTAATAACTTGAAATACCCAGTCATTTCAGATCCCATCAGAAGTAATACAATAAGGATAAAAGAAAGAAAATGATACAATAAGGAAATAAAAGACTAAAAGGATGGTACCCGTAGAGAGGCTCCTGCTAAACACCTCTATCTGTTTTTTGCACAGTTGAAAAGAATTTTTTAAGTAAAAGAAATATTCAGGGCAACGATCATTTAAGGAAACCTGAAGATGTATTGGCTAATCAAGCCATTAGCGGGACAGAAGATAAGCCCGCTCTTCGGTCGACCCACAGAGCTGCCCCTCCCTTCCACGTCGTCCAAGAGTTACAGTCGATGGTAACATTTACCAGAACTAAAAATGTTTTAAAACATATCTGTTTAGAATTGAATGTTTGAGATTTTTAATAACTCGCATTAAATGCAGGCAATTAATCCCAAATAATTTGTTTCATCTTTAATCTTACGTTTAAGAATATCAATAATGTAAGTTTGAAAATAAATTACAAAACGAATACTGTAGATTTCCTGCTTTACATTTTTAATTAATTAAGATTTAAAAAAATTAAGGCTTTTATTTAATTGATAGGGATAGAGTTAAGAGGAGGAAGTAAGAAAAAGATTGGTGTCAATCTCCAAATTTTTAACTGACTAAAGGTGTTAATTAAGCCTTGTTATTCTAAGCTTATTTAATGTTTTTTGACTATAGTTTTAAATATGAAAATGATACAGTGATTCGAGAAATTACAACTAATGTTTCCTTATACTTGAATGTAATTCACATCACCAAGATATTTTTAAAATGATATAAAAGGTATGGTATTCAAATAAATTCACAGAAATGCCTATTCATGTAAGGTGACAATTTTAAAGTTTCACCATTTTTAATTATATGGCCCACATTTAAAAATAGTATGTGCTAATTATAAAATGTTAAACTCTGAAAAATATTAAAACATTATAGTATAAATAAACAAAATAATTTAATGCAAATGTAATAAATTAAATGAAGGAGTGTCCATCAATAAGTTAAATAAATTCAATCTAGGAACTACGAACAGCTTCGTCTAATAGCACATTTACTTTAAAAAGTGAATATTTTAATTTATTTTAAAGAACAGCATGAACTTTTGAAAGCATTTTTCCTAAATTCGATAAAACAACAATCAGAGGAAATAAAGGGTGCTTCGTACTGTTACAATTATTAAGCTGCCATACCACACCTCACGCGTGTCATTTATTCAACTCTTCAAATGCCACAAAAAGAAGGAATTATGTCGCTCTTATAACCACCTGATCCCTCTGTAATAAAAACAACTGATTCTATGATTAAAAATTGTTTTCATGTTTCAAATATTAATTAAAAGAAGCAAGAATTTGTAGGAAACATTTGAAATAGGCATCTAAAAAAAATATTACGGATCTTCAAATATTCCCCATAGATTGGTATTAATACGAAAATAAAAATAACTGTTAAGTGAAAGCATGGAAAAATGTGAAACTAAACCACGCGTACTTTTTTGGTTTCATTTTGCACGACAGCTTTCGCTAATCGTGGTAAGTCAGTAAGACGGCTTCCTTGAAACGCCAGGAATTCCCTCATTGGAGGAGGGTCTGAAAAAGTGCTCACTATCGATCACGGCACTGTTATGAGGCGGGGTGTGGGGGTGAACGACGACCTAATAAATCCTTTCTTTCTAAAAATATGTCGGCGGTTCCGTGAAGGTTGCTTTCCTGTCATTATCGCGCCCGCGCGACAAAGAAGAGAATAAAACGCACCGCATTTGGAAGTTCATGGAAAAAAAAAGGGTTCGTCTCGAAGAAAGCCTTCTTACATTTAGAAGAACATTAAAAATAATTACTTTAAGTGGGAGCATTGGAACGAAAATGAACACACACACACATAGATATATTTATACATTACATTCTTTGACTTCTCATTCTCTGACGGGAAGGAATTGTATCAGATTCGACGTTATACAGGGTAGAGAGGCTCCGTAGTAATTGTTCAGTTATTCGAAATTGCATAAAATATTTTTCTTAATGCTGACATGTTGGAGCATGGACCTTTTAATTTTGTTGATCACTTCATGATGAGAACCAGCACTCCATTAGGGAACAATCGCACTTAGCAGCCATTCCTATAGATGAACTGTAAAATAGTTGTGAGACTGAAGAAAAATGGGAAAAATTGAGACGCGGATACAGTTTTTATCAAGCTGTCTTCAGCTTCCGACTTCTTCCACTTAAGCTTTTGCCTGTTAATTCACGAGGCAATTTGTCCGATTACTTTTTAATAAATAACATCGAGGTGCATTGGAACGGTGTGCTTGTGTGTGTGTGGAGGGAGGGGTACCTTCCAGGAGATTTTCAGGGAATGGCTTATGATAGAAAATCCGAAAACTGAAAACCATTTTTCGAAACAGTGGTTTTGTTTCATATTTCAAGCGGAAATGGATGCTTGCAAGATAGTAATTGTGGCTGCATTAGTGTTGAACTACTAATGAGGTTACAGAATGAGCATAATAATGGGGGCTATATTTATTGATGATATAAAATAATAGATAACGCGTTTATAAATTTCCTTGATCAGCGATGTGAATGCAAACCTTGCATTCAACTTATTGAAAGCGATAAGGAGGTAAAACATATCTTCAGCATAACCTCTTGTGTTGATAGCTGCAACGGAGCACTGTTGCTTGGCGAGATTGCAAATGTCTGGAAGAACTAGACGAGATTATTATGCAGTTGTCACTCAAGATTTATAAAGTAACATCCTACTAGTCGAAGAGGATTTTCTTCTCATTTCAACAAAAACGGGAAGGAAAAGTTGATACAGACGGGGAAAAAAATGGTTATGCAACTACAATAAATGTTTGGCAACAGCGGTATTGTCTCAAAATGGAAAGTTCCAACTCTAGAAGAAATTTTTTTTTGTCAGTATGAATTGCTATTTTAACGTAGAAGAAAAAGCAACTTTAAATCCATAGATAAGATGAGATCCCACAAATTAATTACTGTCCAACTAACAAATATTCAAAATTCCATAATTTTTTTAACCAAAAATAGTTTTCTCTGATTATTTTTTGATAAATGCTCAAGAAGCGATATCAATTAGTTGAATACTGAATAATTTGGAGGAAGTTGAAAGAGAAAATTCTTAAAAAAAATAATAATAACAAGATTCCCTATTCTCCCATTGATCGGTAGGGTCAGACGTTCTGCTAAATAAGGGACATTTCTACTAAAGGATATCTACCGCGAAGCATTTATTTTATCTAGATAATGTGGGTGCAACGTAGTGATTATCTCAATGAAATGGTTGATACATCAATCTTTTTCAGACCAATAATTACCATCTTTTCCTCTGAATGAATTTGGAATTTTTTTTCGACCCATTACCTAGATTGGTAAGAATAATCTAAAGAATCTGTGTTAATCTGCCTTACTTACTAAATATATTCACATATAAGTAAAAAACATTCAATCCACATTTCAAACAGTAAAAATTGACAATATGAAACAGATCACACGCTAGCGGTTATAGATACTTAATGAAACATCAACAAGTAAAAGAAAAAAAGAAAGTAATAGCAAATCAAACAAAAATATGCACAAAATTAGAATAATATTTTGATCAGTTTATTATCTCATCATGATTAGGATCGCCAGGATTAGTGATTAAAACACACAGCCTTTGAAAAGTCATCTTGATCTGTGCATCATTTTTCCTCTGGAGTTGTTTCTCCTCATACACACTATTTAAGCTGCAAAGAAATATTTACAGACATCTTTAAGACATTCAAATCTACGTGGGACAGCGGCACAACGGATAATGCGCCTGACTACGGATTATGAGATTCCCTGTTCGAATCCTGGCTGGCTTGACATATTCGCATCTAACCTTTGTTTTACTCACAATTAAATTATTGTAAGAACCAGTCCTCCGTACCGGGACCTCATTTAAATATTATAGTTTAAAAACATTAAAAAACATGCTTTTAGAGTTAATCAAACTAAAAAGTAAAAAAAATAATTGTTAACATAAGAATTAAATGACTGACGAGAAGATGAATGTCACTGTTCTAATAGCGTGTATGAATCGTTATAAATTTTCACTAGTTTCATTCCGAAATGCAGAGTTAGTTTAAAAATGTCATACAAAGCACCCCACGCTTTTAGAACAGTGGCATTCATTTTCTCGTCAGTCATTTTATTCTTATGTTAACAATTATTTTTTTCTTTTTAGTTTGATTAACTCTAAAAGCGTGTTTTTTTTTAGTTTTTTTAATATCCTGTAAGATCCATTTGTACTCTCAAGGAGGCGGTTACATTAATTATATAATCACCATGACTGCATTCATATCTAAATAATCGGATCCAGAGGAATGTATTTTGAGAATAATTGCGACTCGACGGACAAACAAACTGCAGGCCGCTCAGATTGAAGAAAAGAAGGACAGGCGAATGTTTTAAATATGCAGCGACTTTTTAAATATGTTCATGTGATATGCATGCCACTTTGAAATGTAAACACATTTTATTTGATTCAGCATTCCAATGTGCTTTCATCCAATGGGGAAAAACAGGAATGCACGGCTAATTTAAATAAAATTTCAAAACAGCAATCGTTCGCAACTTTTTAACTGATTTCGTAGGCCCTCTCTGGGTTTGGAGTAAGTAACTCAAATGCAAACGTCGCTTACGATTTGGTGAGTGTAGCCACTAATGACACTTATGCTGGAAACATAACGAATAATTTAAAACAAATTTTCTGTAAAACATATGCATGGTGAAAAATTGAGATAGTGGCTTGATATTTACAGACGATGTAGGGAACAAATCTACAACACTATGCCACAAAGCATTAAAAAAAGAAAAGTCATGTTGTGATTGCTCACTAGCAAGATAAACGCCTAATAAGTTTCATATTGTGATATATACATAGTTTACTTATGACTATACAACGTATAAGCGTAAAAGCAACGAAATATATAGAAGCAGAATGTTTATTTCGCAAAATCACAAAGATACTTATCCAAAACGACAAAGCTATCTAAATTGAATGATTCATTATACCTGATAAATTGATATTACACAAATCTGAATTAACTTAAATTGAAATATATGACACTATAGAGATTAGTGTAAGAACTCCCTATAATAGAAGCAATTCTAATGAAAATTAACAACTCTTATAATAAATCATCCTTCTATTAAATGCCTTTGAAATTTGCATTGATTTTATTCTTCATTAGCTTTTGTAGACATTCCTATTTTAAAAGAAGTTCGTCAAAATAACCAGTAAATGTTGCTCACAATTAACTCAATATCACTATGAGTGTGAAATTTTAATATCACAAATAAGAATTCGAGTTACAGTCCGTTTACAAACTGATCTCAAAATAGAATAAAGATTTTAAAACAAAAAGTGCTTCAAGTTTCTTCCTCAGTATTTGAAATCGTATTTTACTCCTCCCATTCAAAATTTAAAATTTCGAGATCAAAATTGAAACGACGAATACCCAACTCTTGGCTCAGTCGCATTGTGAACGTGTAGAAGGGTTAAGGTTCAATTTCGGTGGCAGCGTCAAATTTCAGTCACTGTTTTAAGAAACGCTATTGTTACAAGGTGCTAAGCTGCCTAGTGAGGTTTCAATACGTACGAAACGCAAATGCGAGTCATTTACACGCAAAAGTCATCTTGAAGGTTATATTTTCCTCTCATCACAGATCGGTGGCATGTATCAGTGGGACACGGAGGAAAAAAAAACGCGGGTTTTGGGTTTGTCGCTATTCGGTCATTTTGTGCACACTAGGACTAAACAGGAACCTATAATTTAAAATGGATTCCGAACCACTCACAAGCATCCATGTCCCCGCCAGGATTAGAGACAGGATTTGAGCCTGAAGCCTGTCGTACCATAGGTCAGAGAAGTAGCCAATTGGCTATCAATCCGCGAAAAAAAAAAAAAAAGGAATTCGTTGACGCACTCTTACTGGAATTGATCATGACGCATCAGTTTAGGACGTAGTGAATTGGAGTAGGCGAAAAACACTTCTAGTGAGAGTGGATCCCTCTTTAAAAGATGCTTGTGGTGACAACTCACATTGATATTACATAAATCTGAAATTTACGCAACTGTTTTCAGATATGAAGGTAAGTAGAGATACTCATGCTGCAAGTGACTCTAAAACACATCTTTCTAAAAGGAAACATCTCGACCCTCAACAACCTACGAAGAGGCGCGACAACACTCCATGTTTCAAGATTAAGATTTTCCTTCTTTGAGACCAAAATTTTTTTTGTCTCTTCAGAAATTTCTAAGGAGAGGGGAAGTAGAGTCAACCAATGTTACGTTTTGAGAAGCGCCATCGATAAATGCGCTTCAAGGCGGTTTCGATGGTCTTGAAAATAGCTGTCTGCTTCCACCCTAACCTTGCGCGGGCAGCCTCAGGACGAGTGATCTGCAGCAGAGGTGGGCTATATTTATCCAGCTCCAATGAAATCTCGGGGCTTCATTACACTTTAGAGGGGGACGAAATGGATTTTTCACTCGTTTTGAAAACAGTATCGAATTTCCGTTTTCGACGTACTTTCTTTCTATCACTTAGAATTCGCAACTGCATATTCACGGGGACTTTCAGATGGACGAATGAAATAGGACAGATACAAAAAAAAAAGTCTCTTTATAAACTCTTTGTCGTAAGGAAACGTTCTTACCCTGTGTTAGAACCGACATAGAAATGATGCCGTTAGTCTGCGTATACTCGCAGGACGGCCAAATAATTTAACATTAATAAAAGGCAATTAAAATAAATACGAAAATTAATACTACAACAAACAAACTAATTTACTTTTACTTTTAATGAATACTAATATACAATGATTACACTTACATTTATGATTTTTTACAGGATTTTTAATTGGCACTTTAAAACAGAATTAATAAAAAAATATTTATAGATAAATAATCATAATTTTACGCATACCTCAAGCGAAATATTCCTATCTGTGTGTAAGCAGTAATTTACCAGTAGCGTCAAAACCCGATCTATGAAGGGGCTCGCAGCAAAATTTTGGATGAAAAAAGATCATCCATGTACTCTGTCTCGCAGCAAAATCAGTGAACCAGGCCCACGTCCTGTTCCAGATAGTTTTCTCTCAACGGGGTCTAACCTTCTTCCCGCAAAACTCAAAGGGGTCTTCTTTCAACCCCTACCAAACTGACCGGTTTTCTTTTGGATCTCACCGTGGGTACGGCGGGTGGCGTTATCTACCATTCCTGAATTAAGCCAAAAAAGGAAATATACCCTGCCCCACACACAATAGGATAACTACAAGCTACAATACCCTGGCTGTAGATATCAGAGGTGCTTTTGAAGTAGGATTCGAAACCGATTCAATGTCAATTGAGCAGCCCGAGCCAAACATGGGAACATTTCTCTACACTGGAAGATGCATTCTTCTCTCTTCACCTTCAGGTTCAAATCTTGGCGGTGGCATGGATGTTTGTTGGTGGTTCGGAATCCTCTTTAAACTGTAGGTTCCGGTCTGTTTAGCCTAAAGCGTGCACAAGAGACCTTAGAGTGACAAACCAAACCAAATCTCTCTTCACGTTGTCATTCCACCCCACCGGATGGAAGTCCTTATAAATTAATTTACCTTATGCAATCCGTTGGTTTAAATTTCTTCAGATGAAGGTATTTTAAGGTGAAGCCATTGTTTTAAAAAGAAAAAGAAATTAAATGTGAAGAGAAGGATTAAGAAAATTCTGTAAATATTTAAATGAAATGAAAGCAAAGATTTTTCAATTTTTGAAATGTTAACATTGCACAGAAACATGAAAAACAAAATGAAAGATGAAGGTATAGATGGAAGGTTTTGAGCTTCAACAGGAGAAAGTGGGTTATTATTTTATAAAAGATAATTTATAAACTGTAGAAAAACACTTGCAAAGATCACTGGTTTTTTTAAATTTAGAATAAGTTTATTTTAAAACAATCTACATGATAAAACCAGGTGTAACTGGCCTTACTTTAAATTTTATCACAGCATTCATGCGCGCACACATACAGAGAGATGGAGAGTAATGTTGAACAAAATAAAATCAAGAGTTCTACAAATGACTATCTGCATTTGATTATACAGAGCACCAGACTGCAAGAGAAATGTCAACACCTCAAATCTTTCTGTATTTAAATGCCAAAGTGTTTAAAAAACGCAGAAAAATATTACATAAAACACATGAATGTCACAACTTTTAAACACGTATTTTCAAAAAAAGTTTTCATTTTTCTCTGAAAGATATCATCAAGCACAAGTTAAATGCAACAGAGTAGATTTTATGATCTTCACGGGAAAAAAAAAATTGAAGGATTCTATGACAGACAAAATTCACTTTTTGAAAGAAAGAATCGAAAAATATCCATTTTATTTCAAATAAGGAAACTTTTTAAAATTTATTTTTCACGGAAAAAAAATTCAAAAAATGCCAAATCGATTTTCTACCGTAAATATAGTAAGTTTAATTTGGGTTATAAATATCGTGAATTGAAAACGAATTTTGTGGTTACGACTAAGAGATAGAGCATTAAATTATATTTCTGAGAAGTACATAGCAAATTTCTGATCCAAGACATATAGAATAAAAAAATCAATGCAAGAGTCTAAAACTAAATCGAAAATTTAATCATGGAACTTTAACATCATGCATACTTAAAAAGGGTTCAGATATCAATAAAGTATTTATTTTTCCGTAATCCAGATTAGATATAAGTTTGGGAAATTAATACGAAATTCACGTTTTCTACTTAATAAATTTGAACTTAAAAAATATTCCAATATTCATATTGATCTAACTATAGAAATATTTTAACACTATTTCTTAATATAAAAATTCTTTATTCAAAGATATATATAATATAATGTAAAATAATATTCTTTTTGGCACCAAACTACTTTGTACAGTCCCAAATAAGAGTCAAATCTGAATTCAAATGTACAAAACCAATTTCATCATTGCGTTGGAGGTTCATTTATGAATAGCAAGATCTGAAGACACGGTTACTTTCAGTTAAGTTTGATCTTTTTAGTTAAAGTAATTTGAAAAATTGTTTTTAATCAGTTAACAAAAATATCTCCTTACAATTGAGCAACGTTTTCGAATTACTTTTTGCGATTTTAAAACGGTCCAAAAACTTCTTTTCCATGGAAGAATTATGTTGAATTCAAGTAAAAAGTGATTTACGAATGTTTCGTTTTGAAATAGTATTTTTTTGTAGATAAGTTTTGAAATAGTATTTTCTTGAACAAGAACAAAATATGGATATGTTATTAAGAATATAATGTCACGTAGTAATTTAAACGTTATGATTACGTTAAACAATTTCAAAGAAAGTTGTTTTTTATTTGATTAAAAATCATTATTAAAATGGATTTAAATGAAATAACTTTTGTATTTAATTAAATAATGCAATAGAATTACATTATTAACTTAGAATAATAAAAACATTACGTACAATTAAAAGTCGCACATAAAATGAAAGATTTAATAGTTTTTAATGAAAGATTTAATAATTTTGAATCAGAATATACAATGTTATTTTATGATGAGGCAATGATACTTTAGAAAATGACAGTTACGAAGTTTTAGCACATTTTACCATTATTTCTTAAAAAGACAACATTGTGCATACGGCTAGTGCAACAATAGAATTACATAATTAAATTTAAGTAATAAAAACTAGCTACAGATTACAGTACGTACTTTTAAATGACTTTTTCTGTGCAATTTTCACCATATTTTCGTGTTCAAGAATATTTGAAATTCATTTTCCTTGCTAGGTTTATGAAACAACTTGATTAAAGTACATTAAGAATTTCAAAATGAAATATTACCTCCATTTTCACTTTTAAAATGCTGCGATATTCAGTGCTATAAAACAGGCAAAATTATTGAAATTAAAAAAATCAAATGAAATATCTCATAAAAAAAATTTACGTCGTTAAAAACAACACATTTTACGATCCAATACATTTTAACCAAAGTTCCATAAAAAAGTAACTCGAAAAATTCCAAGCTGGCTGTTGCCATTATTATAAAAGGAATTATAAATATTATTCTGTAAATGCAAACGAATGATAAAAATTAAAACTTTTAAATCATTAATTATATTCATTTATAAGAACATTCATAAACTAACATTTAAAACATTTGAAATCCACTGTCAAATATGATATTTTAAATTACTGTAGCACACGTGCTCTAAAGTCGTCGAGAAATATTTTATTTTGAAATTTGAGCGAAGCCTGCATGAATTGCAATAATATTTTCACCTGAAAGTTTCTTGTCAACAATTAAAATTTTACATTCATAAAAACTTAATGAAGTATTTATTTTTACACGAGTAGCCCAATGTTGCGAAAACGCAATGCCCATTCAAAAACGATTACTTTTTTTAACACGTGAAATTTTTTAAAGCTGTCTTATGTAAGGGATATGGAATAATAATTTTGTAAAACGCGAACATTGCCTCATAAAATACTGGAGAATAATTAAAAAGTCAATTCTACAAAACTGAATAAAAAAGAAATACTTAGAACGTTAGAAAGGAAAAACAAGTAATAAAAAAAAAAAAAAATTAAGTGAATTCCTTCTTTTTTTCAGTCTATTGCAGAAAGTCCTTTATAAATAATTTTCATTCATTTTTTTAAGTTTATCGGGCGCCATCTATTGGTAGATATATGCAACTTAAATCTAAAAAAAAAACCAAAATTGATTAATTAAATTCAATTACTGAATTAATATTTGAAAAACTGTACTAACATCCAGTGTCACCCACTACAAGTTCAAAAGAAATGCATTTGAACTTGAGTGGAGGAATAAAAAGTATTTCTTGAACGATTGGAAATTTGAACAATATATATATATATATATATGGAGAGTGTGAGCTAATAGAAGGAATTGAAAAAAGAAAAGATCGTATGAGACCCAATAATTTTTTTTTTTATCGCATCATGGATATTCCATAGCGTAAAAGAGATTTCGATAAATGTATCATGGAAAACAGAAAAAAAGAAGGTTTTATTCCATGTTGCATTTTCGGAACGTCGGTCTTAAAAGGGTTCAAAAATGTCGCACTTGTCGCGAAATCACGCCACGAGAGCTGCTTCTCGACGACGTCCAACGTGAGGAAATAGTTTATCGAGAGTCAGTCAATACAGATATTTCAACTGGAACTTTTTATGGTGACATTATAAAATGAATGCTATAAACAGAACCTGAAAGGTACTTTTTTGTACAATGGAATAACAAAATTCTTAAAGAAATCGATATTACGAAATGGAAATTCATGTGTATAGAAATAAACAAAGTGTGTACATAAAGGATTGTACTATAAAAATAAAGGATTAAAAATAATTTCTGCATAGCGGGCCCCTGCGTGTAACCTAGAGACTTTTTTTGTCGGTAAGCATTCCGAACGATCGCCGATGAGAAACATTTTTTTTTAGTCTCTTTCTCTCTGACAGAAAATCAATGAAAAAGAAACATTCTTTTTCTTTTTTGAAGAAAAACAGAAATATCAACTTGTGAATACCGCGAAGGATGAAAGACTAGCATATTAAGAGAGAACACACGAACCGGATGCCATACGCCATTGTTCCTATTGATTAAAAGTAGTCCAAATTGAAGTAATGAAGAATAAAAAATAGTTTAAGGGAGATCAGATTAATAATAGATCAAATTATTACACATGTACACAAATCATAAAAACAGAAGTATATGAAATTTAAAAAGTAATGCTCTTTCTGTATCTATTGGTTTAAAATTTATTTGAAATTTTTCAATACATTTTTATATCATTGAAACGATCAAAATCCAATCATCATGGATTCATCAATGTTTCAATCATGGATCCTTATATGAATAAATACATTTTTTAATGAACGTGTTGTTTCACTGGTGCAACCCACTGCTGGTTAATGAGGAGTTCTGTCCCAAATTTGAGGGATGTATGGGAGAAAACCAGGAAAACTCCCACCAGTCAGTCCGCCCTTCGATTCGAGACCACATAACCACAATGGCCATCCAGTCTTCTGGAGGACTGCCGCCCTTGAATTCAAACCCGAAACAACCTGCGCGCCATCTTTGCTAATCCAAGATTCGATGGTTTGTTTCATTTTCATTTCAGAAAAACTCCAGTTCAAGCATACTATCTCTGGACAGAATTTTTAAATGAATCCAATTCCATAAACACATACACAAATCTGATTTTCTAGTGGAAATTTGAAAAGCATACTTGAAATAGGTTTCTACCAACGAAATGTGTTTGCTAAAAGCAATAAATAATGTTATTTCAGGTATAATGGGATTATTTTAATGATAAAGGACTGAAGAGAAACTGATTCATTTTGTTAAACATCGGCGATCATTGCGATGTATGCTGCGAATAGCCCACATATAGGCGATGAACAGGAGGAGCAATTATTCCGCATTTGCATGTGGGAGAAAACTCGAAAAACTTTCACCAGGCAACTTGACAAGCGATGCTTTACACAAGTGGTTGCCATCGAGTCTCCTCTTTTCTGAAAGCAGCGGACCGCCAGCAGATTTGAACCAGTAGACGTTTCCATTATAGCACGAATTGGTAAATATTGGATTTTTTTTTTCGATCCTATTTCTCAAACACATATTTACTCACTGTTTTTATTCACTTAAAAGTATTGTAAAATGTTTCTATCATGTTCTTATGATATCGAAAGTGCTTTTTAAAGATGTTGAGCCATTGTATTTTAAAACGTGAACCATAGTTACGAAAACAGAATATCATTGATACATGATGGTGGAGCATTTCCTCTCAAAAATTTTTTAGCAAGATTTAATTAAAGGAATGCTCTGCTGTGTAATAAATGAAAAACAATTCAAAATAAAAAAAAAAATCTATTCCAAACAGTGTATTTACTTAAAGAAAGCATTGCAAAAAAAATTATATGACGGGAATAATTTCCTACCACTTGAGCTAATCTATATTTGTCATAATTTATTCCATCTTTAATATTCAAGCAGGTATAAAAAAATGTTTTTAAAAATCATTCTGTGAGAAATATATAATGAAGGAAATTACGTAAAATAAATAACGTTTTCTGCATGCTATTGGATGTGTCGAGAATAAACAAAAAAAAATCTAATATACAAGCAAATGTTGATGATAGTTCTAAAGATTAAAAATATTCAATGCATTCAATTTATAAAGAAATAAGAAAAAAAAAAAAAAAAAGAAATTCAAGAAATTCGCTCTCAATTCAAAAATATTACATTTAAGACAACTGTTTATTTTC
This sequence comes from Caerostris extrusa, assembly GCA_021605095.1. Lineage (NCBI taxonomy): Eukaryota > Metazoa > Arthropoda > Arachnida > Araneae > Araneidae > Caerostris > Caerostris extrusa. The sequence continues at coordinate 106,417 of BPLR01018660.1, forward strand.
TTTTATTACATTTCTTACGTTGTTGATTTTTGCATTTTATAAAAATACGTTTCACATACATTTGTTCCCATTCACTTTATTGAGGAGGCACTGTATTGATCTAAACTTACCCGAGTAAACACGTAGACAAGTGATTTTAATGAAATATTTTTTTGGTATTTATAATTAAAAATTTATTAATAGGTTTCCATTTGTTATGAAAATTAAATGCCGTACTCTGTTATAACCTCGAACCAATCTGGCGTGCTTATCATGCAGCAGTTTTTACAACTTGGACACGAAGCTTTCAAAGGGTTGAGAAAACTTTTTCATTATTTTCTACATCTCAAAATAAGTTTAATATAACAAGTAATATAAAAAAAAATTTTTAAAGTCAATTCCTACATTTTTTTCACTATATTGCAGAAATGTCCTTTATAAATAAAGTTGAAATTTTCCTCTTACATCTGGTGCCATCTATTATTAGATACATGCAACTTAAATAAAAAAAAACCTAAAATTAATGAATTATATTTAATTACTATATTAAAATTTGAAAAAACTCTATTACATCAAGTGTCATCTACGACAAGTTAAAAAAAAAAAAATGTTTTAACTGGAGTGGACGAATCAAAAGTATTTTATAAACAATGGAAATTTTGAACAAGATATATATAGGGAAAATGTGTGAACTAATAGTAGGAATTGAAAAAGAATCCCATAGCGTCTCAGTGAGGGAATATTTTCTAATTCTCTTTTTAACTGAACTTTAACTTCCATTAACAAATTGGTTTCGTTTTAAATTACATAATTTTAAGAAATAATCCTTTACTATACGGTTTCAAGAGCAATTAAAAGAAATAAGAAAAGGAAGAGGAGCCTATTTACAAAACAGTCAGTCATTATTTCGGGATCTCATTCCCATTTTAATAAATACAGTTGTATTTTACACTCATGTCCATAAATTAAGGATAATTCAGAATCACACAGAAATTGAACAACTAAAATAAAAATTTCACCTGTAGAATTATCACACATCTTGAAGAAGAATATGCAAATTACAGGAGCATTACAGCATTTCGTTTTAAATTACATAATTTTAAGAAATAATCCTTTACTATACGGTTTCAGGAGTAATTAAAAGAAATAAGAAAAAGAAGAGGAGCCTATTTACAAAACAGTCAGTCATTATTTCGGGATCTCATTCCCATTTTAATAAATACAGTTGTATTTTACACTCATGTCCATAAATTAAGGATAATTCAGAATCACACAGAAATTGAACAACTAAAATAAAAATTTCACCTGTAGAATTATCACACACATCTTGAAGAAGAATATGCAAATTACAGGAAACCACCAGATGGCGCGGATAGTACGTCACAATGACGAGAGTGTAAGAGAGGGGTATATAAGGAATGGTGGCAAAGAAGTAAAATTGTTCACAAAAGCGCTTTTAAAGCCTTTCAGTGCAATAACCGCATAGTTACGGCACAAAGGAAGCATTTGGATGATTTTTTACGTGGTAGAATTATCGGACGACTGGAATGTGGACGTACCCAGCTGGAAGTATCCGAGGAACTTGGAATCGCCCAGAGTGTCATCTCCAGGCTTTGCCAACGATTCCAAGATGATGGTAATGTGAGTAGATGTTACAGCACAGGTCGCCCCCGAGTTACAACGCCGAATGAGGACCGGTATTTAGCAGTTACTGCCAAAAGAAACAGACGGAACACAGCATCAGACCTGTCTCGTCAGCTCTCTTCAGCTACAGGTACGACAGTTTCAAGGCAGACCGTGTACAGACGCTTAGGGCACATTGGTCTATATGTTCGTAGGCCTGTCAGATGTGTTCCACTTACCGCAACTCACTGTCGCCTGCGATTAACCTGGAGTAGAGAGCATGCATTGGGGACACCGCAACAGTGGTCTTGTGTGATGTTTTCCCACGAGTCCAGGTTTAGTTTGCAGTCTGATTCTCGCCGGACTTTCATATGGAAAGCGCCAGGTACCCGTTACCACCAAGAGAACACCATTGAACGACACCGTTACGGTGGTGCAGGATGGCTCGTTTGGGGAGGAATTATTCTTGGTTCCAGAACTGACCTGCATGTTCAGAGTGTAACGATGACAGGCCACATCTATCGGGATGTCATTCTGGAACAACATGTACGTTTGTTTCGGGGCGCCATGGGTGCTGAATTTCTGTTTATGGATGACAACGCCCGTCCTCACCGTGCAAACTTTGTAGACGAATGCCTTCAATTGGAGGATATCACCCGTATGGATTGGCCAGCATACTCACCGGACATGAATCCAATAGAGCATGTGTGGGATATGCTGGTGTGATGTTTTCCGACGAGTCCAGTTTTTAGTTCTCGTTCAGGATTCTCGCCGGACTTTCATATGGAGAGCGCCAGGCACCCGTTACTCGTTTAATTAATTCATTAATTAAATTCAATTAATTAATTTTAGATTTTTTTAGATTGAAGTTGCATATATCTACCAATAGAGGGCGCCAGATAAACTTAAAAAAATGAATGAAAATTATTTGCAAAGGACTTTCTGCAGTATAGTGAAAAAAAGTACGAATTGACTTTAAAAATTTTTTTTTTATGTTACTTGTTTATAGCATATATCATATAAAACAATTAATATGCTTCTGTTGCACGAAATTCGTATTCACTAGCTCATAATATTTTTAAAAGAATAATTTAATTCCCTTTTTAACAATTATACAAAAATACAATCCACAAAAATCTCTATCATAATAATATTACTATAGTTAAATAAAATTATTCATATAATTTGAACGCCTTATAAAATCCAACATTGAACTATTATCATACGATTACAGTTAAACCATAAATGATTATTATCCTAATTAAACAATTCTGTTTTAAAAGCGTATATAATAAAACAATTTAAAAAAAAAAATTCGTTAGGAGATTCGTTTGAGTGCTTGAAAAGTGGCAATCAAAACAGCTTAATACCTTTTTTATAAAATTTTACCAAAATATTTGTCATCAGAAATGTGTAAGATTTTGATCAGTTTTTTTTTTTAATGTTGTGAAGAAATTCATTGATCTAAAATATTACTTTTCAACTAGTTCTAATAAATAATGATCGTAAGAAAACAACTACTTAAACCATAACTACTTATCTATAAAATGAATCATTTACCTATTTCAAAATCTATTTGAGGTAAAAGAAATATATATTTTAAAAACTATTTTGTTCCGAAATTCCTTTTATCACAAAGGACTCAAAAAGTATGGGTGCCAAAGCATTTTGCAAGAAAACAAGTTTAAAAAATTTGGAATGCATTTTCCGTTTTAGTTTCTTAGTATAAATATGCAAAATAACAAACCTTATTTTAAGACAAAGTTTTTCTGCAGCGTCCGAAATTTTTCTTTACACTTCGGACGTGTAGAAGAGTAAATATAAATAAAAATTTAGTTTTCCGTGCGAAGCACAATCGAAAACGGCTATCATAAAAGACTGGAACAAAATCAAACCTTTTTAGACTCAAAAATAATTGCTTTAGTGCAGAAAATTTGTAAAGTTAGCTAATAGATGTTGATTTAAACATTAAATGATCTGTTATCTGTGTATAATATTAGTTCAGTTTTCTGATGAAATCATTTATTGAAATTTTCCTATAAATTACACTCATAATATTTTTATCATAATATTTCATCATAATATTTTTGATATTTCCATTTGACAGATTACACAAATGAAGCTATCTACATAAAACATACAGGTTAAAATTAAAAACTCGTATTTAAAATCAAATAATAGCTACCTTCTAATCAATTTAGGTTTATTTCATTCAATATTTTTCCATAAAATATATCGATTAATGCAATTTTCGATTTTCTATTAAATTATTAATTTTTATGTGGGGACTGTCCAAATATTTATCTATAAACCTCTAATTTCCCGATTTCCTATAAAAGCCTATGAACATTCATTTTTTCTTCCAAAATTTAAATGATATTTTGATGTAAAATATTTGAAAAAAAAAAAAAAAACTATGTAATAAATCTTCTTTTCAAATGTTGCATTAAAGAGACTTAACTGGACTAATTGATTACTATGTTAACAATGTCGTTAAATAATGCAAATACATTTGAAATTTAAATATTATTTGGAATGTTTATTTCTTTTTCAGTCATTTTTATTGCTTCGTATTCGTCCCATATACATGAAGAGAATAATGGGGAAAAAACTGAATTGCACCTTGTAAATGAATATAAATATATATATTTTTTAATTAAATTGCATGAAAATGTAAAAAGAAAAAAAAGAAGACAAGGAAAAAAATAATTTCTGTTTTTATGTAAATGTGCTATATAAATGAACTACACATTTTGAATCAATAAACATTAGTATTTTACGTGAACCATTACTTCAAGTAGCATAGAAACCCAGATATAAAATATTATTATAAGAAAAAAAAACTTTTATGATTAGTATTTATTTTTTCATTCACAGAATAGATTCTTTAGGCAAAAAGCATCTGTTCACTTTTAAATTTGAAAACTCCTTTTAAGAATTAAACTCAACACAGTATTTTTTTTTTTTTTTTTTTTTTTAAGTAAAATTTGCCATATTTAAAAAAGTTAAAGTAAATTACAACACAATTCTACAGTTGCTACTATATGTATCCTATATATATATATATATATATATATATATGTTTGATACTACATGTTTATTTTTATTTCATTATACAAACAACAGGTTTTGACGATTGTTTTTAATTAAAAATTGGAAGTTTTAACATATTGTTTTCTGTTATTTTCCTTCTCATGGCATCATTTAAAAACTGAGCCATTTTTACCATTTTCTTTATATAATTGCTCTAACATAAAAGTATCGGTACATATTGTTTGATGAATATAATTTTTTTTTTTAATTTATAAATATATATAAGAAAAAAAGTAGTAGTACATGCTCACAGATGAGGATCGTGGTCTTACCTGAATATCCGTAGCATGGATTAATGTTTGATGTTTTCTGTTAATGAATTAAAAGAGCATTTCGAACTTCGCCGTCCTCTAATCAATACTACAGCAGATGGTTAAGCCTCGACCCCACTTCCAGCACAACTTGGCATCGAACGAATGTCTTGAGGAGGGGGCGATTCCGAACACTGGCTGCTTCGGTCTTTTTTCGGAAGAAATGTGTGCGGAATCCGAGTTCATCCGAGATGTAAAAACCGAAAAGCCGATGGAATTCGGCTGCAAAAGATCTCAAGGCAAAAAAGGAACAGTTTTCAGTTCTGCCGATCAGAATTTTCTTAGCCGTGTTGCTAACTGAGTTGCGGCAAAACGACAACAAACAACAACGCCCTCTTTCGGCGGGCGAGCGAAGGAGGATTTTAACGATTTATTCTTTTCGAACGTCAAGATCCTGAATGATGAGAGGCGCAGTTTAAAGGCGACATAATTCACTTTTTTAGAGTGTTTCTTTTGGAATCCTTCGATTTTCATTCTTTTTAGTAGTGACCAGTAAAATCTCGTCGTGACTGGTCTGGAATGTTGGCTGAATGAAGCCATATTTTTTGTAAGAAACGCCGCTTCAATTTGTGATTTAAAGAACTCTTGTTGGAGTGAAGTATTTTTTTTAAAATGTGTCATTTTATTTCATTCGCATAATTAAGCGGCATATAAAATAAAGCATACTATAATCATAAGTCAATAAAATGTGAAGGTATGATAAGGCTTACACTTCTATAGGATTAGGTTAATTACATTTATATGATGACGACATTATTAACTTTTTCTACCACATCTAGGCAAAGGCAATTTATTACATAATCAATCAAGAATATATTTTAAAGAAACTTTAATGAGCTTATTAATGATTATATTAATGAGCGACTTTTTATCCTTGGAAAATAGTCTGATGTCCAAAACATTGACTTTTTTTTTCTCATGTTGGTATTTTTAAAAAATTAGCAATATATTTATCTATATATGTATATAAATGAAAACATTTCGCCTTCTTATTTCATTGTACAGATAGTGGCATTTACAATTGCCCAATTGCAAATAACTTCATCCATATAATGAAAGAAGAAATTACAATGTATTTAATATCAACATCACTATTTTTGAGTAATTTATTTTACCTGACAAAATAATGTTTGACAATAAAATACTGTAGAAACCAAGCAATGCATAAAAAAAATCATATAAAAATCCCTGTAACTGGTTTTACTTTTAAGAAAATAATATTCTTAAAATCAAGTCCCAATATCACAGCAAATGTTTACCATTTGAATTTCAAAATATTTCACTGCATCCTTTATTTTTATAGATAAGTGCAAAGGCCACCACACATCGATTTTTAAAACTGAAAACTTTTCAATGAATTTAAAGTAAAATGTGCACAAATAAGGGTTTAGTTGGCGCTTTTATGATACCACAAAATGCATGATCGGTGATTTTGGAATGTTCTGTGATTCGGAATGATTAGGGAACAGAGTCAAAGATTCCAGGCATTTGGAAAAGTATATGTTTTATTAAACTACAATACTTTTCAAAGTTTTTCTCATGACCGTTGATTCACCCTGTACATCTCCAAACTGTTCGCTGACATCATCAAAATCATCAGACTGACATTTGAGGGCAACTTACGGACGCAGTGACAAGAAACGAGAGTATAATAAATCAAATAGACAAACAACCCAATATACTACTGAGTCCAAAAAGTAAGACCAGTTTTCAATTTAAAATTCCCGGGCATATGGTATTTCTTTTTTTTTTTTTTTTTTCCTTTTTTAGATTGTTGGCACTGTCCTTGACATCTGTGTGAAATTCGGTGTCAAAATATTCATTAGTGTTTGGCTTTGTGAGACGCTGAAACTGATTCCGGCGATTTTTGAAATGCCTCTTCCATCGACTCAAAACGGCGTCTCCGGAGTGGTCTTTTGAGTTTAGGGAATAGCCAGAAGTAGCACGATGCTAAATTAGGTGAATACGGTGATTGTGGAACGATATGGGTTTCATTTATGGCAAAAAAAAAAACCCAAAAAAAGAAACAATGTAGTGTGAGCTGGCGCATTAAGGAAGAAAATTTAAGGCAAGTTCTTGCTCAATCAATTCAGACATTTCAAAAATCGCCGGAATCAGTATTAGCATCTCACAAAGCCAAGCGTAACTCAAACACTAATGAATATTTTGAAGTCGAATTTCACACAGATGTCAAGATCAGTGCCAACAACCTAAAAAAAAAAATACCACATGCCCGGGAAATACTTTCCGGGTCTTACTTTTTGGACACTGTAGTACAAGTTTGAAATCTGTTTGTTTTTCCTTTAATATACAAATTCATAGTTTTCGAACTGAAGCTTTCAAATCTGTCAAGACTATGGCCTAAGTAAGACAGGAGGCTGCTGCTACTACTACTACACCACATCAAATTACTGTGCCTAGAGTTGAGATGCTCCTAAACAGTTTGGGAATGATGTGATAGAAATGAAATGAATGCACGTTTGGAGGCGGGAAAATTAGCGCAAAATTCACTTCCGGCATTACAGAGGCTGGATAACGAGGAAAGGATTTAACAAAAAAAGCAGTACAAAATATTAAAAAACTTGAAAATTTAAAAAGGGTGGGGATATAAAATGCCGGAATACATAGAAATATATATAGAAAATACATTAAGGAAACTTTTAGAAAAGCACGACTCAAAACACGAACAGGGAACGCGCCACTGTAGAATATGCAGATCAGTGAGAGGGAGGAGCATTCGTCAAAGCAATTACAGTGCACAGAAAGATTGATTAGAAAGAGGAGTAACTGCTAATGAAGAAGTGAAAGTATTAGTGGGTAGAAACAGACGCTTCAAAAGTATGAACAATAAAAGTATAAAAAGCAGAAAGATATTGCATATTGTTTCATTATAAAGATATTGTTTCAAAATAAGTTTACCTTAAATATACGCACATAATGTATACATTCACTTAAATTATTTTATAAAGTAAAATTACGTAATTAAATAACTAATTTGGGGAATCTTTCATGGGACTTAGGATGCCTATTCTTGTTTTCGAGTGCATCTGAATGACCTTTTTCAAACAACTTTTTCTTCTGCGCAGTTCGTGACGGGTCGCACATTTCTAATGGATTTCATTTCTCTTATTTTCTGAAGGATTGAAAGATTCTTTTGGCATTCCTCTCACCGATGATTTGTGGAGTAAATATGCAGTCATCTGAGAAAAGAGCAGTTTTTAATACTTCTGCAATACGTGCGTGATTTGGTTTGTCGCTCTACGGTCATTTTGTGCACACTTTCGGCGAATTAGACCGGAAACTACAGTTTAAAGTGAATTCCGAACCACTCACAAACATCCATGCCACCGTCAGGATTCGAATTTGAAGCCTGTGGTACCAAATGCTAGAGCGCTAATCAATTGTCCATCAGTCAATTTGCATTCTAGTGGTGAATGATTTCGGCTACAGTGAAAACATTCGTAAACACATTTAATGTGACTAAAATAATCGATGCATTTTCTTTCCGAATTGGCAAAAAAATGTCTGTATTTTGCAATGCGGCTCCTGAAACCTCATTCGTGCAGGCTGAGAGAGAACGCTCGTTGGCAATAGGGAAATAAAAATGAGTCCATTTTTGAGGATGGGTTTCTGACAAATTTTTATTTCGTCTGGCCATCAGGCCGCTTAATACGTGTGAGAAAATTTTGAACCAAGAATAGAATATCCTAAGGCAGTAGAAGTATTTGTTGAAAAGGTGTTCAGAAGTTTGTCTCCTTAAGATCTAAAGTCACAATTTAAACTAAGACGTTCGCCCGCCCTTCCACTCAGCAGGATTTCTTATCTCTGAAATGATTTCCGACGCTTGTAAGTGACCGGTCTCTTTATTTTTCAAAGTACCGCAGCAGTGCCGAGTTCCATCTTGTGATTTTTTTTTCACTTCCTAAATTCTGATTTTTCATAATTAAACTCAAAAAAGAGCAAAATAAAAACTAAAAAAAGGAAAAAAAAAATCTAATACAAAACAAATATATAGTAAATAATAATAATAATTGAAATTATTAATTTTTATATGATGTTTAAGTTTCTTTTTCTTATAAAAGACAAATTAAAAACAAATCCATTTTTGGACTTTCTAATTATTACATGTTGTGGTCTCTTTCCTCCTTATTGCATCACTTCTTTTCAGATGAGGCCAGAAGATACCGGGTCTCCAACTCGTTCATTAAGCTTGCCAGTTTATTCTTATTTTACAAATTTAGCTTAAAACAGAGTTCCGTGTCAAGTATAAGCGCTTATAAATTAAGATATTTATTTTTAATTCGTTTGGACAATGTAAATACATCTTGATACACAACAGATATGGAATTCAGCAAAATTGATTTTAATATTTTTTTCATACTGATTTAAGTCCAGTAAATCCAGTAGTTCCGATAAATCCCTTCAGCTAGATAAAATCCTGTTTCCATTGTTCAATTTCGTGGTAGTTTTAACGATTGACTCGGTTTACTTGAAGTCAGCAAACAGATGAGTGAGGTTCAGGCCACTCTGTAAGTCATCAGACGTTATTATTTGTAACTGCAATTCATCCACTTTAATGAAATGAGGATAACCTAAAAACACGCCATTTGTTACTGCTTGTTTCTCAAAAATAATTGAACGTTTTAATGTCGTCAATGAAATGAGAAAAAGAAATGTTTTTTCGTCTAATGTCCATTAAAAAATTTCGCTTAGTGTCATTAATAATTTATCTATCGTCCCTATGTATAATTTTATAAATGAATAAATATATTTCTCCACAATTACATAAATGCGCCGTTGTGAAAAGAATTTCTTTCCATTTGAATTTGAGAATTTCTTGTCATTCACAAACTTTCAAATTCAAAATAACTACATCTGATGATGTTCATATTATGCTAATTCGTAATACTTAATTTACTTTATTTGTTTTATAATACATTATACACTTTTTTATACACTTATATATTTACAAACTTTTTTTATTACTTTTTTTTTTTATTGTACACTTTTTATAATGCTCAGAGCAAAGAACGTCATTCAGTGTAATCCATGCGGTTTTTATCATTTTTGTTGTGACTTATGTCTTTTCCAGTACCTACGACTCATTTCTAAGACACTGATTTCATACTAAGGTGCTGATCCTAGAAATTGAAAAGGAACGTTATAAAAGTATTATGTAAAATAAAAAATATACTTGTAAAATACTTAGGTATAAAAGTATTTTACAACTATATTTTTTATGCTATATATTTATATATTTTGTATATTTTTTTTATTTTATATATTTTGTATATTTTATATATTTATTTATAAAAAATATAATTGTAAAATACTTAAGTATACAAGTATTTTATAAGTATACTTTTTATTTTACATAACACTTTTTTTAATGTTCTTTTTCAATTTCTACACGCACCATAGTATGGAACCAATGTCTTAGAAATGAGTCGTAGGTACAGTAAAAGACATAATTCACAACAAAAACGATAAAAAACACATAGATTACACTGAATTACGTTCTTTGCTTTGAGTTTAAATATGAACCAAGGTAACTCGAAAGAGAAAAAAAATATTATGAGGCTTAGATGAGTGAAGATAAATCTGCAAATGTGGAGATTTTAAATTTAAAAAAAAAAATCTATTCTCTAACACGAATGCCAACTTTGGTAAAATTTTCTTTTTTAAGCACAACGAATAACATAGCTAAGTGGCTTTTTTAAAATGAATAAATATATCTCTGAAGATAGTTTTGGACACCTTAACCACCGGGAATCAAAGTAAATTTAGTTAGCATTTCTCCGTTTCGCTAAAAATCTCTCGCCAACTAATAATAACAAAAACAAAAATCTTGAGACATTTTTTTTTTTTTTCTTCTCCACCCTCGTCGAACAAAATAGTAACAGATTCGCTAGAAAATTTAGTATAAAGAATAAAAACTGAAATCCTTTAGCGAATTTCAATTCATCATGTGCGAATATACTTAGACACTAAACGAATGCACATGGAAGTATACCAATGTTTGACAACACAAGAATTTATGAAGCAATGGGTCAGAATACTGCAAGAACGAGAGTTCCACATTTCAGGGTTCCGCTTGTTTATTTGGTTACTTTTTCCCCTTGCGTTCGCCAAGTACCCTCCTAAACCAACAAACTGTTACGAAATACTGCGGCTTTGAGGATTCCAGTTGGCGCTGAAAAAGAGACTTGGCGAAATCAGAACTCTGTGAAATTCTGTGAAAAGAAAACAGAAATAAAAGTTTTCGGAGAAATTTTTAGCCAATGTTAAAATTTGGTGATCTCCAACCAAATTCAATTTAAGAAAAGACGCAAATACAAAAATTAAATTAGTTAAATAATCATGTGTGTATGCATCTCATTAAATTTCTGTATTTATATACTAGTATTATCAGGGTATTAATTAACTTATACAAACCTTAAATTATACCAATAACAATATGGCAATAATTATAATAACCTTATTGGATGCCAATAATAGTATCATGGGAAAGGATGAATGGGTTCATTTTGTCATGAAAATGTTGATGGTTTATTTCTTTTCTATGTGAATGATTTTTTTTTTTTATTTAAAACTAAAGATCTACGACAAATTAAGACATTTACCGATGAACCACTGAATATTGATATTTTTCCCTGATCTCATGCTGCTTACCTGTTGTTTTAGTACAACCTCATTCGATTTCACTAGTTGTGTGACAATAATACTTGAAGTTGAATTATGATCCATATCACAATCAAGTTCCGCAGAATTTGACGACAGTGAGATGATAGTTAGAACTGCATGCTTCAAGGATAAATTGTACCCATCATTCATTGCTGCCCTTCGTTCTATCTTTCGTGAAGATTGCACAGCACGTTCTATGTTATTTATTTATTTCTCTTCACATATCGCCTCCACGCCTAGGACTGTGTATCCCCCAACCAATTAGAAAGGCGAAGGGGGAGCAATGGGGGGCCCTCATGCATACCATGAACTGCCCACTAACATATGTTAAGAGGGTGAATGATAAGGGGAGGAAGGACACTTGGGGATAACTGTCCTAATTTTCCCATGGTATGGAGAAAGATCTGGAACACGCATTGTAAGAATCTCCATCGATCGAGCCTCCTCGTTTCTGAAATCAGTGACTGCAATGCCAGCAGATTCGAAGCTCAGCCCTCCTGCACGCACGCTGTCACGAGTCGAGCGATTTGAAGTTCTGGGGCTCTAAGAAAGAGTTCGTCATCAAACATCAGCCGTGCCGGATGTGAGAATGTTATTTTAGTAACATTTTAAGAGTGCGCTGTGTCGAAAGGTCGAATGCGTCATTCTAAATTAATAAATGATGGCAATCCTTTGAATGTGTTTTTCCTCTTGCTACTCTCCACCTCTAAGAAGTCATTTTTTAAACTAATTCTATCAACATATATTCTATTTTATTTTATTATAGGGGGTTCAAGTTTTCATTACTTTGCGTTCCAAAGCGCCTCCAGTCGAGTGCATCGAAGTCTAACCTGCAATTTGTTTATATAAATCAGTCGCGAAGCATGCTCCAGGCTCAAGCCTAACATGATACAGCAGTGCAAATAACAAGTAACGAAAAAAAAAAATTTTTTTTAATCAATTCCTACTTTTTTTTTCACTTTATTGCTGAAAGTCCTTTACAAATAATTTTCGCTCATTTTCTTAAGTGTATCTGGCGCCATCTATTGGTAGGTACATGCAACTTAAATCTAAAAAAAACTAAAATTAATTCATTAAATTTAATGAATGAATTCATATTTGAGAAAACTGTATTAACATCCAGTGTCATCCACTACAAGTTGAAAAAAAATGTATTTGAACTTGAGTGGATGAACAAAAAGAATTGAAAAAAAACCGCTCCTTCTCCCAGAGAGCAAGAGCTGCGTTCTTTATTTCAGCTCATGGAGAGGTTTTTCGTCCCGTTATTGTGTCTACAGAAACAGAGAAGGGACAGATGTGTGGGGAATCAATTCGGGTGTTCGTGATGGCAGTTCATATTTTATGCAACTCTTTGCGTGAGGAATCGATCCCATTGAATCTGAACTTGAACTGGTTTCTGCATCTCGTGGGAGAACGCGGTTCATTCGGCTGACAGAGTATTCAGAAATTCACACAAGTCTTTGTGCTGCAATCCCGCTGAGACAGATTCATCACTCCAGTAGTGATTACACTATTAAAATGCGTCCTCAGCACATGTTGACAGCAGAGGTCCACACTCTGTTTATCATTGTAAGTTGCGGCCATCCATCAAAATAGCCTTCCTTTTATTCAATTCCTTCTATTATCTCACACTCTCTCTATATATATCTTGTTCAAATTTTCATTCGTTCATACAAATACTCTTTATTCATCCACTCTAGTTCAAATACATTTTTTTTAACTGGATGACACTGGATGTTAATACAGTTTTTTTTTTCAAATATTAATTCATTCATTGAATTTAAATAATTCAGTTTAGTTTTTTTTTTAGATTTAAGTTGCCTGCATCTACCAATAGAGGTCACCAGATACACTTAAAAAATGAATGAAAGTTATTTATTAAGGACTTTCTGCAATAGAGTGAAGAAAAAAGTAGGAATTGACTTTAAAAACTTTTTTTTATATTACTTGTTTACTATCTCACTCCATCGGTTCCATAGGTAACACAGGTTATAATTAACACAATTTATCTATTTGCAAGGCTGAAAGTTCATTTCCTACTTGATTTTGTTTTCTTTTTCAATTACCTTCACCTTTTAAAAGGCAAGCTTTTTATTGAAACTATTATTATTATCTATTATCTGTCAATATGTGATGTTGACACGAAAATGTAAAAATAATAATTTTTTTTTGTAGATACGGTGAATAACAATGCATATTTCTTTACACACTTTCTTTTCTTTACTAAATCAAATTTTGTAGAGAAATACGACTCTTATGCATCTTGCAAATCATGTTATGAAATATTTAAAAAATAGATGAAAGTCTATTTTTAAAATATCGGCCTCCAGGTCATAGCTAGCATGCCCTATAGGCAGGCTTTTTTCTAGTGAGTAGCAAATAAATTACAGAGGAACGAAAAATAAAGAAAAACACCTTTGTCAATGAAGGTGAGCTTGAAATTGAGTTAGCAAAATCGCATGCATAAGGAAGATTACAGAAATGCTCCAATTCGAAACTTGCAGATATACACCTCATTGTTAAAAATTTTCCCAAAATATTTTAATGTAAAATATATTTTAAAATGACATTTAAATCTATGAGCATGTTCGGAGGAGCATAGAATATCAGAATAGTTGATATTCAGCAAAAATCAGAGAGTATATTTGCTGTTTTATTCATTAATCTAACTTTTCAATGTACAAATCGTTCTATTGCAAAATGAACATTCAATCAAAAATTGAAATCGCATGAAATCGACGCAGATTTAAATACCAAAATGAAAAACAACAAAAATCCAACAAATAAAATCTTAAATTAGATCGTCAGAACAAATAGAATTTAATGTCCCTTCCATGTTCCAAAGCGTCATAAAGTATTTATAACCCATGGGATGCACCGAAACACTTACTATGCAGCTGTAAGAAGCCCAAAAGAAACAAGTTACGGCTTCAGAAATTCTGAATGTGACTTAATGGTAAAAAAATGCGTATACACACACATATATATATATATATATATACACACACACACAAGAGCCAAAACATTATGACCACCCCTACATTTTGCAATGAGCTCGCCTGGATGACGTGGAAGGCACGTGATCAGGTGGAAGTGCTATTAATCCATGCCAAGGCGGGTTGAAGCTGTGTTGCGCGCCAAAGGTGGGCCAACTCGTTATTGACAGGTGGTCATAATGTTTTGGCTCTTGAGTGTATGTATATATATATATATATATATATATATATATATATATAATATATATATATATATATATATATATATATAATATATATATGTGTGTGTGTGTGTGTGTGTGTATATGTATATATATATATATACGCGAGAAGTGCGTTTTGGGATGATGCGCGCGCACAAAATGAGAAAAAGTAGTTGGTGAAGCCACAGACGCTATCTCGAAACAAGCTATATTATAAATATATATAATTATAAATTCTATATAAATATCTTAATTTAATACTTTAAATTAATACTTTTTTTATTTAATCGAAATAATAACTTTTAAAGACCCGTTTTTCGGCCACGTATCCAATGGCATTAAACGGCACTCGTTTGCGCATCACTGATTGATGAATCATCACTTTTTACTTATCAGTCTCATTTACTTACTTTCAGTTGCTTAGTCGCAATTTTTCTTTTCCTTTAACTTTAGGATACCAGTGATAGGACGGAGTTTGATACATTCATGATGACATTTTAGATCGGCCGCGCTACATCCAGACTTTGATCGAATTGAACATTAATGGAGGTTTAAAAACGAAAGTTACCTTAATATCCAATAACATTTACTTATAATCAATCTCTTCGAAACAGCAAATAATGAACTCCATGCCACCCAGAAATAAATCCAGCATATTATAAATGACGATCCAAAAGCTTTCTTCTGATTTATTCAATTCCTACTATTAGTTCCCACTCTCCCTATATATATCTTGTTCAAATTTTCAAGCGTTCATAAAATTCTTTTTATTCATCCACTCGAATTCAAATACATTTTTTTAACTTGTAGTGGATGACACTGGATGTGAATGTAGTTTTTTCACACATTAATTCAGTAATTAAATTTAATTCATTAATTTTAGTTTTTTTTAGATTTAAGTTGCCTATATCTACCAATAGAGGGCTCCAGATAAACTTAACAAAATGAATGAAAATTATGTATAAAGGACTTTCTGTAATAGAGTGAAAAAAAGTAGGAATTGACTTTACATTTTTTTTTTTATATTACTTGTTTTTTGAAAATATTTAAAATCATTTCAATTTTGAAGAGGTGTCTTATACTCTTCATCAAGTGTGTGTACATAAATTTTAGCATCAATACAACATAACTCTTAAGATTACATGAATCGTGCAGAGGAAAACCGTCCACCGCCAAAAGTCAAAATACAATAATTAATTAACTAACAAAATCAGACTGCTCTTCTATTTAGTGCGTTACTTAAAGCAGGGAATAAACACATTGTTTTAAATTGAAGGCTTCACCGTTTACGGTGATTCATTTTTAATGTATTCTAGAGAAAGATTTTCTTTAAAAATACGGAGCCTGTCGTGCTCTATACACACAGAACCGACTGTTACTAATTATATTTGTTTGGTTGTCATGGACAACCAAACAAATGGCTTTTTTTTTTTTTAAATAGCCAATGTTTCACGAACTTCTATTTTTCGTAATCATCAAAAAAAGTTTGCTTTATAATGCATTTTTAACCACTGGTTTGAATATTAGTTTGAAGATGTTGCGGAAAAAAAGTAGCAGTTCACTTTCCCTACGTAAAACAATGGACTTTCTCCTTCAAGAACAGGAAAAGCACGTTTAGTTGCAATTTTTTAATTTATGTCATTTTAGATTCCACTTTTTGGAAAAATTATTAATGGTCTATTAATACTTATAAGCCTATTAATAAAATTCTAATAATATATTAATCTTTTTTAATTAATCCATTATTTATAATGATATTCTAACAATATGTGCATTTTTATTCAACTTTTTTTTTATCCCCATTTTTATTTTTTTTTTTTTTTTTTTCAATTCCTTCTATTAGCTCCCACTCTCCCTATATATATCTTGTTCAAATTTTCAATCGTTCATAAAATACTTTTTATTCATCCATTCAAGTTCAAATACACTTTTTTTAACTTGTAGTGGATGACACTGGATGTTAATACAATTTTTTTAAATATTAATTCATTAATTAACTTTAATTAATTAATTATTTTTTTTTATATTTAAGTTGCATGTACCAATAGAGGGCGCCAGATAAACTTAAAAAAATAAATTTAAATTATTTATAAAGGATTTTCTGCAATATAGAGAAAAAAAAAAACTTGAAATTTTTTTTTTGTATTAATTGTTTCTTTTTAGCTGGTGAGTTCATGAGTTGTAAGCAATTCATTGTTGAAAAGATGGTTAGTAAGTATACGACAGCATTCATTATATTTATTAAATAGGCTCAATTAGGATAGTGTTAGAACGACTTGACAACTTTTCTCAGAATCCCTGGAAGTGTTTTTAATTTTGTGAAGCTGTAAATAAACAGAAAAGGTTTTCATAAATTTCCTTTAAAGTATCCATTTTTTCCAAAGTCTGTAGGTCACCCAAAATTATGTGTGAGTTTCGATGCAAAGCAGGCAGAATCTTTAGTGATTTGTGATAGTGAATCACTGAATCAAAATACTACTCATTCGATCCAATGCGCATTTCCCCATCCGTCAACAGTGATTTGCAGAAACGTCTTCCGCGCAAGTTTGTTCCGTCCGGTGCAGCGGTTGTCGCGCGGGAAACCCCACCGTCGGAAACGTTCTTCAACAATCGAAAGCGTTCAGCGATAACGACTTTCGGTAGCGTCAAAAATCCGCTTGGGTCAAGAATTACGGATGGAAGAAGGGATGATTTAGTAACAGTGAAGTAGAACAGCTTGTTAATGCTATTGATTCCAAATTGATTCCATTTATAAAACAAAACACGCGGGAATTTCTCCGTCGTTCGTTATGAAACAGTTAACAAATGATTCTTCGTTAAATGTTGTTTATTACTTAAATTTACATCCTTCAATTTTCTAATTAAATAATTATGGGATTCTTCCATTAAAATAGCAATTATAAAATTCTGTCCATTCATGCCCATGGAATTGAGTGTACATACTTCAATAAAAATAAAAAAAACATTAGCACTGCCAGTTTCTTTTTCTTTGGTGCAGCAACAGCCCATACTTACGGTGCTATTACGCTAAGAAATGGACTACAGATTCAATCGATATTCAACCACTATTGGTGTCCAACATTTTTCATTTTCGAACATTATCACTTCTGCAGAATAGTTTTAATATGCACTTTTACACCGGCAATTATTTGTATTTAAAGTACAGGGTGGTTATAATTAAAGTGATCGTATTCAGACACTTCTAGAATCAGTTCTGCTAATAGGAATTTTATCAAACTTGGTATATACGACATGTGGACCATGGGGAAAAGATTTTTGCAATAAAAAAAAATAGTTCAAATTTTGTCACACCAGATGACACGTTCAAAAATTCCTTATGCAAATTATTCAAACCTATAAAGATAGGCAGCAATAGCTTAGCTGTACTGCGTGAATATCGTCGTTTAAAGGGATTACGAAAGGGCCAATGTCGAAGAATGGTTTGAAGAAGATGTTTATAAAATTTGAAGAGACTGGAAACTTGGGTGTGCTTCCAGGAAGAGGGCAGAAACCGGTTGCGAATGAAACTATCCAAAAGTCGTTACTGCTATGGTTGGAAGAGCCTCCAGTTCCAGTTATTCTTTAGCAAGTGCTCGATATGCGTCACGTTAGTTGGCGATTCCGTGGTCAACAGTATGAAGAATTCTGAGATCCATTTTAAAATGGTATCCGTATCCCCGCTGTTGCAAATGCTGCAAGCTCAAGACCAACAAACGCCAACCACCCTGTATATAAATAAATATTTTGTACATCTTTTTTATGGGCTTGAATGGTCGAGTGTCTGGCACTCGGTGCCACAGGTTTCCCCGGTGGTGCCGTGGAGGATTGTAGTGGTTGGTTCGGAATCCACTTTAAGCCGCAGGTCCCGGTCTCATACGATTGCAGAGCGTCACGGAGTCAAGTCAAGCTTCTATTTACGGGAGCTCCATCATGACAGAAGCTTCCCCAGGTGCCTTCAACTATGAATTCATACGGGTTCGTGGACTTGGTCTAGATGTCTACCAAGTGGGATAGAACAGCAACAACATTCTTTTTGTTGAACTTCGTGTCCCACTGGACAGCACACAGAAGGGTTGATTAAAGAAGGACTTTTAATGGGTGCATGCGCTTCGTAGAGGGGAGAAACCCTCGAAACTATCAAACACTGAATGCCGATGCAAGACGAAAGATGAAGTGTTCTTGTTTCTGAAATCAGTAAGTGTAATGAACGTCGTTAGTGGATTCGAACCAGAACCCTTCTGAACTAAGCCATGAATTAGGTCTCTCATTCTATTAAATCGATAAAAAAAAATTATTTAATTAAAAAAATAACAAAAAAAAAAATTTCGAAAATTTTTGATTTTGAAACAGATAAAAAAAAAAAGTAATATTAAATTCTGAAGAAATAATTAAATTCTAAAGTAGTAACTTTTTTAATATTTTAGGACATATGAACACAAATCGCTTGCTTTATGTACACCTAAAAGTACTAAAAAAAAAAAAAAAAAACTTTCAGTAATCCACATTGAAAATTCTTTAAATATTTCTATGGTGTTTCTTAAAATTTCTTTTAGTGAATTATAAACGAGAATAATTTAAGAAATAATAATAAGGTATATTGAGCTATTTAAATCTCAAGAAACGAAACTATTCCGAAACAGAATAAATACAAAGGAAAAAAAATTTAATCTTATGTATTTTATGGGCCACTATAGAGGTTTCACATAAAATTTAGAATTTAATATCAGAACAAAGCGCATTACAGCACGCTTAAACACAATAAATCATATTCAAGCAATAAATTACGTTCAAAAGTAATTCAAATCGATCGATTATCGAATTATATCGAAAAAAATAGATTAAAAAAAATAAACTACAGAATTCCAAAGCACATCTTAAAAAGCAAGTGAAAGAAATTTAAATAATCCCTAATAGCACGTGAAAGAAAACGTTGAAACTATTGCAGGGCATCTCTGAACCACTCGCTCCAAAACAGTACCCTTACATTTTATGGAGTAATAATAAAATGCGATAAGGCTAAAACTATGGGTACATAGTTTCCTTAGGAAACAAACAAAATAAATTTTAGAAACGTCGCAAAAGTTTCAGAAATGATAGCTTCAAAACTGTATTGTCACCTCGTTAGCCCGTTTGTTGCACGAGAATATCAGTTTATGTATTTACTCCCAATAGTAAATAGTAAATATTTGAAAGGTATATTTATAAATTTATAAATCTTTAAAACAATTCATAAACAATGAAGCAATAACAGTTTTTTGTTAAAGAACTGAACACTTTTCTAAATTCCTTCTCAACCTGAAATTTGCAACCTGTCATTTTTTTCAGGAAAGTTTATTGAAATTACAGCAAATTAAATTACTAAATAACTCTGACGTTCAATAAACAAAAATGCCTTGAAAATTAAAGTAACGAAATTATTATTTGTTTCCTGGTACAACACCAGGCAGTGGCTCACCAGGATACACTGCAAATATGGAATGCAAAGAACTATTTTCCTAAAAAAATTCTTCAATGGCGTTAGTGTACAATTGTGTGAAATAAATTAGGGTAAAATCGTGCAAAAATGCCGAAGTTATTGCTAAACCTGGTGTCATCACACTATATTGTATTCATCACACTATACTAATCACTGATTACATCACTGAACCTTGACTAGGGCGAAAATTATTACCTCTTTTACTAAAACAGGATGCGGCCTGGTGACCAAGTGGCTAGCGCTCTGCCTTTGGTACGACAGAATTTCGAATCCTGGCGTTGCCATGCATGTTTGTGAGTGGTTCGGAATCCACTTTAAACTGTAGGTCTCGGTCTTGTGTAGCCCCGTGTGCCCAAGATAATCGTAGAGCAACAAAACAAATCTAAAACAGCGATTTAAAGACCAATCCAGTTTTGAAAATGGGCAGGCGACAGAGACTATTACTATCCTGAAAAACAAAGTGAATCCACATTCGTAACAAACAGCTGTTTAAACTGCGTTGACGAACAGCAACACTAAAATAAACCATTTTGGTCTTTGGTTTAAGGATGACCCTGATCATAAAACAATGAATGGTGAACCACACGAGTCTCGATGAAACTTCGTGATAGATGATTAGAAAAAGTCCTTTCAAATAACTGGATCCTGTATTTTACGTCCATAAACATTTCAATAAAGATTTCATTTCAGGTTAAATTTAACTACAAAATCTTTTTTTTTTCAAAAAAGTTAAAAAGAATTTAGTTCTTAATCTAATCAATTTGGTTTTTAATCTTTTTTATTTCCCTTTTTGTCAGCAAACAATATTTTTTAAATACGCAAAGTAAAATCAAAATTATCTAGCTCCATTAAAAAAATATTTATAATTTTCCTAGACAAATTAAACAATAATAATGTGCATTATAATGTAAATGATAATTTAAAATGTATCTCTTAAATTTGTTATTTGTCTCTTGCCTTGCACGAATTGGCAATCTGTTCTTTTTCTGATGCGCTGCAGCCGGTTCCCGGCCAAGGCTGTCTCCCAGCCAGGTCCAGCCTGAAGCTCATCTTGTATTCAAGATGAGGTCTGTTTTTCTGACTGAGAATTTGTTTCTTTTTACTGGCTAAGATTGTTGATTCCTAAGCCCAACCCCTTGGTGTGTCGATCTAGGATCATTTGTTGTAAACGAGGGCTCATTAAATAGGGACCTATGGTTTAAAATGAATTCTAATCACTACAAACATCTATGGCATCACCGGGATTTCTAACCCGAAACTCCTTGGTACCGCCAGAGTTCTTTCTATTATTAAACACAAATACGACCCATATTGTTATAATTTATTGTATTCATTCATATGAGAAACTTTAGGTTTATTTACAGACCAATGAAAAACAAAGATTATTTTTCTCCTTCTTTCTCCCCTCACTCCTTATCAGGGCTGGATTTTCCTATAGGCTAACTACGCTTTAGCCTAGGGCCTCAAGATCAAGAGGGGCCTACATTCAAATTGCCAGCAAAATTAGAATTACGCTATTCTAAAAACAGTAAACACTAAAACACTGAATCGAAAATAAGGAGAAATTCTACACATATGAATAATAAACAAACATAAGAATGTATTGGTTAAGATCAACGCGTTCGGCTCATTGGGTCTGTTTTTTCATTTGTCATTTTTTTTATTTATTATTCGTGTCATATTTTTTTATAAAGATTAGTACCCATCACACCCTGTTTCATTTAACATATTGATATATATCACAGTAATGATATATTTTATTAACTCTAAAAATGGGAGGTGAAAGGGCCTCATACGTGGAATAGCCTAGGGCCCCTTTTCATCTAAATCCTGCCCTGCTCCTAACCAACCCCTTGCCCCCAAGAGAAACCTTTAAAACCCATGAAAGAATCTTTAAATGAGCATGGGTTTCTCATTGTTACTTCCTGCCTATTTTAAGAGGATGACCTTCGCTCATTAAAGACACATTAAGTATGTAGTTCTGGAGAAAAAGTGCGCTTTCGGTGACTTACTCCGCTTTTAACTCTGCAATCGCTGTTTCAGCCGCGCCTGCCAGGAATACAAAATGACAGAAACAGGGGAGTGAAGAAAAGTAAGAATGACACACATAACACACTCTCGCTGCTCCAGTTTGTCGACGCTCGCATTCAGCAAATCGAGGGAAGAAGGAAAGAAAGAAAGAAAAACCCCGCTTCTAAAATAAACAGGAGGGGAAAGAGAAGTTATTTTGGGACAATTTCAACATCCGAAATGCCTCACCCTCCCAAACATAAACACCGAAACGGTCTTCCGAGTTCAAAATCACCAGAATGCTTTTACGCATTTAGCCCTTTTAATTCCGACTAGCTCTTGTGCTTGAGAAGGTCTTGGACACAAGAAAAGGAAAATTGCTTCACTTCTAAAAACATTTACAGTTTTATTTCTAAAAATATTCGCACTCTTTAGATTCCTAAATATCTACATTCAAGTTTTCATCATCATCATTGGCGCAACAGCCCGTTACGGGCCAAGGCCATCTACCTACTGGTAGATTTCGAGACGAGAGATATTTTTCTTTTACGGGGCAGGGTTGTCAGCGCTACGCCCAAGGCTCAATAGTCATATGAGACCGGGACTTACGGCTTAAAGTGGATTCCGAACCACTACAAACTTCCCTGGCACCGCCGCGACTCGCACCCGAAACCTGTGGTACCGAGCGCTAGGCTCTCTACCATTCAGGCCCAAATTCAAGTTATACCAACCATATATATGTAATACAGGTTGATTAGGATTAACTTAATAAAGGGAAAACTATTTGTAAAAAATTGTAAGGAAGCTCAATGAAACAATAATGGATCCATGGCATTGAATATTGATATAGCACGGTGTTTTATTTGTCACCAGTACTAAATACCGCAAAACTTGCCAAGACAATAAAAATTTTGCATATTTTGTTCCAGCGAGAAAAATTATTCAACGTTCTTTTAGGAAAGATTCAATAAAAGTAAAAACAACATTTTTACTCCAAATAACTATACAGTGAGAGACGAAAAGTCAAGTAACATTCGATTTAACGAAATGAATTTCTCCAATTCTGCACGTAAATCAAACACGCACGAAAAAGGTCAAATGAAAAAGACTAATAAGTTCTCATAATGGACGAGGATTTTCATAAAGGTTAAAAAATTGCAGTTAGAATGCCAAGTCTTAGGGTTATTTTCTCCAATTTTCAAAATCGTATTACAGAGGAAACGTATTGTAGGTAACCGGGTTACACCTTGCTGTTGTCTGTACTGCTAAATGAGAAATTACAATGAAGATTAATTTGTATTTACATGTGTCAAAAAATAATTGTATTGTTTAGAATATAATTTAGGAGGCTTTGTATTGTTTTGAAATAAATTTTAAACACTTAACCCCCGTTACTTCTACTGCATTTCATAAGAAACAAAGAAATTTTTCTCGTCTTTTTCTTAGAAGTATTACTTACTTTATTTTTTTAATTTACATAGTAAAGTCGTGTAAAGTACTTCTCAAAATTTTCAAACATCTCCCACTTCGGCTAGAGCTTAGTGACGCAGAAGTTGGGAAATGAAATGAATTATTTGATTCCGTATGATTACACATTTACTTGTGCTGTTCATTTACCCCTATTTAAAATTCTTATCTGCAATTCATTATTTTAAACGGTAAATTAATTCTCTGATTTGTTAAATTCATCAGATAATTCAGCAATCATTCACTATCTTTTGATACAATACTCTTTTCTTTCAATTCCTTCTATTAGCTCACACTCTCCCTATATATATATATCTTGTTCAAAATTTCAATCGTTCATAAAATACTTTTTTATTCATCCACTCGAGTTCAAATGTATTTTTTTTTAACTTGTAGTGGATGACACTGGATGTTAATGCAGTTATTTTTCAAATATTAATTCAGCAATTAAATTTAATTCATTAATTTTAGTTTTTTTAGATTTAAGTTGCATATATTAACCAATAGATGGCGCCAGATAAACTTAAACAAATAAATGAAAATTATTTATAAAGGACTTTCTGCAATAAAATGAAAAAAGTAGGAATTGACTTAAAAATTTTTTTTTTTTTTATATTACTTGTTTCTAATGTGTTACCGAATGCTTACAAACTGTTTGGTCCATGAACGAGTCAAGATTATTTGTGGACTAGGGTAGCACCATTGGTGGATCAAAATCTTTCTCTGGTAGTATTTGCAAAGGAATATTCTAGAAGGGGAACAGCTCTGTCCAGTCTTTGAAACCTTGCGATGCTTCAATTTAGCACGTCCGACGTTCGAAACGAATTCGCTCAGCTCGGAAGCCTGGCGATCTACATGATCTTACCATTCCCTGTCTTAATAAAATTGGTAGAGATGATTTTTAGAGTACAAATAGAACCTTCTAAAGACCCAGTGATGATGTGCGCAGCCAGGAGGCCTAGAGCTGAGATGCCCCTTTACAGTTTGGAAATGTGTATGCGCGCAGTGAAAGCGTCAAGAATAAAAGAGGCTTCCACAAAACCAGGAGAACAAAGAGAGGATGAAGGACACTCGAGGGATAAAAAGGAATTGCAAGCTCAGCTCGAATTCAACGGAAACGGTTACAGTATTCGGTTTTAACGTTTCAGTCTGAAAAATGATGGTTCCGTTCTATCTCATATATAAATATGAGATAGAACGTAAATCATTATTAAAAATTTGAAAACAAAGTTATTTAAATTGATGTATACAGTAGTTTAGTACATAAATAGATAATATTTGCAGAAAAATATTTTTAATACACTTCAAGCCCAGAACGCGCGGTAATTAAATATCCATAAATCAGAAAACAAGTTAGAGTACCCAACATGGATGTAAGGACTGAATGACAATAAAGAGGAACGGCAGTTTGTAAATTAAGCAGGCCGGCTGACAGTGGGTAATTCATTCAAATCCTAATTCATTCATTAAATTTACTTAATTAATTTTAGTTTTTTTTTTAGATTTAAGTTGCATTATCTACCAATAGATCGCGCCAGATGTAAAAGCAAAATTTCAACTTTATTTGTAAAGAACTTTTCTGCAATATAGGAAAAAAAAAAAATTGGAATTGACTTTAATTTTTTTATATTACTTGTTTCTGATAAATTGCATCACAGTTGCTGGGGAGGAGGGGGAGGTTTAAACCCACTAGTTAAAAGCGTCGAAAGAGTTACTAAATATTCTATGTTTTTCATATAAAATATTCAAAATCATTCGTTATTCTAATGACTTGTTTTAAAAAATCAACACATTGGAAATGATTTTTAAATGAATTACAAGAATTTTATGAATTGAATTTACAGCCTTGTAATTAAAAGTTTTTCTATGATATTAGAGTTTTCAATTCCTATTTTATAAACATCTTAAAGCGTAACATTTTCCTTCCCATCTGCTTTGAATTGTTATGTCGTCATTTCACTAAAAGTCACTTTCAGATGTTTTGCAAAGTATTTGTGCAACTCAGGTGTCAGACAGGAGCCTAACAAAGCATCGACACTTGAACTCTGAAAATCGCGTCACCTAAGAAATGGGCTTTTTCATTATTTGTCATGACAGTGGAAGTTGTGATTAACAATGATTTACAAATTTATTTTAGATATTTTTAATTAGCTTTCTTAAAGCAGTCCATTATGAAAGATTTAGAACAAACTGAATTTTTTTCTAAATTCATTATAGTATTAATTTTATTTTATTTTATTCATAATGAAACAAAAAAAAGCGTCTCTTGGGCGATCTGTCGCGAGTCACGTGACATGCCCTTCCCGCCAAACTTGCGTTATTTCACTCCCAAACGGAAATTTCCATCCGCGGGGAAAAAGACGGAACTCGGTATTTATTCTGAAATGGTTGCAAATCGTCAAACAGGAGGAATGCGTCCTGCACCTGCAATACTTTTTTTCTGTCTATTCCTCGTCTCACCGAATGGCGCATCCTCTTCCTCGAAAACCGAACCCACATTCATAATTGCTTCCTTATTTTAGACCAGCAACATATAGAGACAGAAAACGAATTCTTATTTTTTGCTTCAATTACGTCATTGCAGTTTACTACAAATACATTTAATGCAGAACAATTAGTTGAACAAGTCTTGAACACATCTCATAAGCTAGAAAAATTCTAACAAACATGTATATCATTACCTTTTTAAAAAAATTATGATAAATAATCATGATGAAAACATTGCATCGTTTCTATCCCTTCAGAGCCCAAACATATTACTTTTTGTCGTTCAATACATTTGAAAATTTGAAACTTCGAATCAAATGATCCGGTTTTCTATTTAAATATCTTTTATACCTGAAAATAAAAAATATTTAAAATGCAAAAATTATAAGCATTCGGCATGTAATTTATAAAAAAATTAAATAACCCGAGCTCTCAAGATGGGCTAGCCTAAAGGCGTTCTCTATTCAATACTTTGAAAAATAGGTAGATTCGTTGAAGTTTATGACAGTGAATCGCTTTTCAACAATCTAGTTATCGGGCGGAAGTTTTTCCGGGTTATCTTCTAATAGACATGTGAATGTGTAGCATTTATATACCTGAAGGGCCGTCGAAACTATTGCTCGACCAGCCATTATTAGCTACTATAAAAGTAGCACACAAAAAAGGATATCCATCATGCTATCCAATTAAATCAATAAAATAGTTCTACAGTGAAATCAGATAAAAAAATTTTAACAATTCAAAAATACGGCTCATGCAAAAAGATTTCTAAAATATTTGCAGCTACGAGGAATGGTAAATAGAAAATGAAACTAATTGAAACGACACTAAAAAATAGAATAAAATAAAAACAGTTTCAAAACAACTATTCCCGAAACAGCGGATGCTCGCGAGGGAAACTGGCTTGGAAATAAAAGTTAAAAAAAAGCGCCGCGTTTCCTCTCTGCAACTCTGATTAATTTTTATTCCCCGATAATTTAATTAACTCGTTCATCATTTTACAATACCAAAAAAAAAAAAAAAAAAAAAAAAAAAAAGGGCTTTTCACTCTCTGTCTCAACCAAAGTAAAAATCATCTTGCAATAGATGCGTCATAAATGTAGCAAATCGATAAATCTACATCACGAATCACGAGCAAATAGTCCACAGACGAGTAAGAAACTATTCTCTTTATTGAACTAATTATGAATGTATGCAACATATTTTACTAAATGATGACCATTTTGATCTGAGGCTATTTACCACTAGAATGCTGAATATTCAACAGTTACCAATGTTTTGTTTGTCACTCTACTAGTACAATCTGTTTTTTTTTTTTTCTTGAATACTAGGGCTCATTAGACCAGGACCTACAGTTTAAAAGTAAATCCCGATGGCAAACATCCATGCTATCTCAAGAACTCGTACTTGAAGCCTGTGGTACCAAAGACAAGACCACTTGGGCCCTCGGGCAGCTACTACACTCTGATCCCAACGGGAAATCACTCCCATTTGCTCGAAATGAACGCAAGGACTACATATGTATACCATGCCCATCACCGACGTAGACACGAAATCTTGTCGTTGGGAGTCAGGTTTCGAACTGAACTTCCTGTATTCGGGAGTTTCCCTTGGTTTCAGTATCCAGTAGTGCATGTGCCTAACAGTGTCAAGTGAATTTGAGATTACCAATATGAATCACACATTGTTGTTTTCTGTCACGTAGCTCCTGAATTCAAAATAAACAACGTCAGTCTCTGGCAAGTTTTTATAAAAAATATTTTATTATCATAGATGTTGTTATTGTTGAATGTGGGGAAAAATTTCTGCATTTTTTTATATAGCAAATACAGTGTGCTGTCCGCATTTTTTTTTTAAAAAGGAAAGGATCTTTTTACTGGGGAAACGAGTCCATAGAATACTTTAGTATTTCTTTACATCTAAAGAGTACTGCTATTGGGACTAGCGTTGCGAAAATGAACAGCTTTTGTTAGAAATCTAGAGCTTTTGTTAGAAATTTATAACTTGAAAAAAATTCCGCTTTTCAATTCCTACTATTTGTTCACACTCTTCCTATATATATATCTTGTTCAAATTTTCAATCGTTCATAAAATACTTTTCATTCATCCGCTCAAGTTTAAATCCTTTTTGAAACGCGTAGTGGATGACATTGGATGTTAATACAGTTTTTTCAAATATTAATTCCCTCATTAAATTTAATTAGTTAATTTTAGTCTTTTAGATTTAAGTTGTATGTGTTTACCAATAGATGGCGCCAGATGTAAGAGGAAAATTTCAACCTTATTTATAAAGGACTTTCTGCAATATAGTGGGGAAAAAGTAGGAATTGACATTAAAAAAAATTTTTTTTTGTATTACTTGTTAGAAAATAAAATCTTTGAAAGGAGAATTCATAAAATGCGAAAACATCTTGATCACAACAAAGTCAACATTAAAATCAATTAAATGACTAAAAGCGAGTGCGTCTTGGACATCGGTAGAAGTTGCGCCAGACTGCCTCGCATCGATACTGATAGCTTTCCGAGTTTTCTCCAAGCCTACAAATGCGTGAACGATGGCACCTGGGAATGCATCGCTCACTCCTTCCCGGTTCCAACGTACAGAAAATAATAGATGATATCATTAAGAACACATTTAAAAATTTGGCTTGCTCCAACGAAAGATGGATTGCGATTCAGGTTAGCATTCGACCCTGTCTAACATTGAAAATTCATTGAAATGAAAAAAATAATTTTTTTTCTGACTTTAAAAGATAAATTTAAAACTAGCAAATGTTTCATACAGGTAGTAAGCACACACTTGTTTCTGATCGTCTATACAAATTAAAGTAAATTTATTGGAGCATGATTCATACATTGCCGATCGAAGAATCATTTTGTCTATGAAAAATATTAATTCCATGCATAAATAATAATAACTTGTGCTTATGATCTAAAGTATTTTTTAACTAGTTTTATAAAAAAAAGGTGTACATAAATATTATTTTTCTATTTAATAGGATTATAACTCGTTAATTCTTTAAAAAAAAGGGGGGCATACGAAGTGAGCAGAAGATTCTAAACTATCATTAATTTTTCAAAGAATATCTTGCTAAATAGTCATTAAAATAAGTATGTATAGTACTCTTCTACGTCGTAAATGCATGAAACTTTGTAAATAGGGCAACTTCACAGCCATTAGTTTAATTTATCACTCCTTACGACCAGAAAATATCTTATCAAATATCATTCTTTATATATTAAAATATCTTATAAAATATCTTATCAATATCTTATCAAATATCTATCAGAAATCTTTCCAGGGACTTAATTTGTACCAGAGAATGTCGTATCAAATGTCATTCCTAGAAAGTTTTCTAAGGCAGCAACATGAAAAAAAAGCACAATTTTTCAAAAATTTCATCACTCACAGACACTATTTCCACGAAAACCATAAACGAACCCATCATAGAATCTTTCTTTTTCTGTGTCTCCATTAAACAGTAAACAAATTTGCTTCATCGAAGAAATTTCCATGGAAATATTAATACACAAAAGAAACATGTCCCGATAATAATGGTTTTCGATTACAAATCTGCTTTTCTCCGTCTCTTTATTTTTAATTTATTTTTCTGCCAATCAAGAAAAGTTATGAAGAAGGCAGTCTAATGCCTTTTGAACGGTGCGGCACTGAAATGATCCCATGTCTGAATCGTTCTTAACGTTATGCTTTCAACCCTTTTAGTAAAACATATTTTGAGTTAAAACATTTATCAGATCTCTATTCAAAGCAAACGCTTTTAAAAAAGGTCAGTTTGCAATGGGACCGTTGTATTCGAAGATTGTCCTCAATTCTTAACCCTAAACTGTTGGAAATCTCTGTGTTCGGCACTGTGGGGATTTTATTATTTTTTGAATATTAAGTTATTGAACATTTAAGTTTTTTTTTTTTTTAAGAATATATCAAGTTTTAATTTTATTTATATAACGATTTATATTTTCTATTATTATTTTCAAAGATGATTTTTTTCAGCTCTCATAATTTCTTGATCCGCCCAATGTTATTTTGTAAGAAGTATTCTTCTGTAACAAAATGCTTATGCGGAAATATTTTCGCTTCTTTGCAAAAACGGTATTTTACGTTTTTAATTATTAGAACTTAGTTATTAATTATTACTATATGTTAATTATTACTGTTCAGAAAAACTAATAACGTTTTAGGTGTGGCAGTTTACTTTTGCTCGAATGTGCTTGCAAGAGTGCTATGAGGAAGATAAATACAGCACTTCTTCAGATAGAATGCCGGATTCAATTACTTGAAGAACATCATTGCTCTAGTTGCTTGAATATGTGTGATGTTCTGAAAAGATTTGTTTTCTTGATCGGATATTGAATATTGTGAAATTCGATTTACTCGACATAACACAATGCATTTTTTGATACGTTATCGCTAAATACATTTGTTCCAATATTTCAATATTAGCAATCTTTGATCAACAAGACCCAGAGCAAGTTTATTATTTATTAATTTTTATTAATCGGTAGGGCCTCGCGTTCCATTTATGTATACTAGGAGCCGCCGATCCAAAAGAGATTTCAGCAACGTGCCAGCCTAAGCTATTATAAACGCAATCGCTATGATTTTAAAGCATGCCTCAAGCAAATTCACTAGTAATGTGTGCATGTTAAATTAATGAATGTAGCAAATGTTAAATTCTAAATGTATCACGAAATAATTTGTTTCTCATTTAAATAAATTTAAAAATGAATGAATATTTTGGGGCAAAGTTTAAATTCTAAATGTATCATAAAATAATCTTTTCTCATTTAAATAAATTAAAAAAAAGAATGGATATTGTGGGCACAGGTTAAATTCTAAATGTTTTTTTAAAATAATTTTGTTATCATTTAAATAAATTTAAAAAAAAAAGAATGGATATTTTGGGCACAGGTTAAATTCTAAATGTATCATAAAATAATTTTGTTATCATTTAAATAAATTTAAAAAAAAAGAATGTATACCTTGGGCAAAGGCTAAATTCTAAATGCATCATAAAATAATTTTTTTCTCATTTAAATAAATTGAAAAAAGGAAAGGATATTTAGGGCAAAGTTTAAATTCTAAATGTATGGTAAAATAATTTGTTTCTCATTTAAATAAATTAAAAAACGAATGGATATTTTTTTGGCAAATGTTAAATTCTAAATGTATCATAAAATAATTTTTCTTATTTTAAAATATTTCTAAATGTATATTGCTTTAATACCTCAATTACTGTTGCCTATTTTATCGAAAAATACTTAAACTCTTATATCTGAAAGAATTGAGGGTCAGTGATATTAGAAGAGATAAAAAAAAAAATGTTTGCAACTGATGGCATTAAATACAATTAAAAAAGAAAAAGGCATAATTTATCGGTAAAAAAATTTTGTTGAAAATTTTTTAATCAAAAGAATTAATTTTAAATTTTTTAAAATAAATAAGTTACATTTATTATTAAAACATTTCTTATAGCAAGAGCATCTTTAGTTGCATTATTAAAAATAACAGATATTACAAAAAAAAAAAAAAGAACATTTGGTACATTATTACAAATAACATGAAGGACACACGACTGAAAACTATAAAATTTCATACCAAAAGCCTTGTAAACCAGGTAAACATTTCCAAAAAGCAGGAGCATGTGATGTCAATGTCAAAATAAGTCTTCTCCAGCTTTGCACTTTGCCACATCATTGCCAGAAATTGGCAATCACAGAAATTTTTATTCTCCTTTCATTTCAAATATTGCAAACGTCATCTCATACTCGCAGCACTTTTATGATTTACCGATATTGCATATGCTTGTTTAAAAAGGAATTTCGCCCACATTTTTAATTTCTTATCTTTTAACAGATTTTTTACAAAATCATTTCCTTTAATCCGCAACTTCTCTGATGAAACAATTATTATCTATCTTTCATCATAAAATATGCTCTATAGATAAGTTTTTGTTAGAACTTCTTAAAACATGCGCATTACATGGATGAAAAGTGTTTTGTTGATCTGTTCAATTGGATTCTATTCTACCAAATAACACTATACATAGCAAATTTTAATAACTAATGCTCTTCAATACTATATGTTTTTAATCAAAAAGCAATTTTTCAATAATTATTAATCATGTAGTATATTGCAGAAATGTTTATACAGTAGAATCTATGTAAGTCGAACTTCAAGGAGACACCAAATAATTCGATTCCCCATAATCGAGTTTTCGATTATGGGGAATTTCGACTTACGCGGATTTTGTAAGGAAATATTCGACTTGTAGAGGTTTAGATTCTTTATAACTTATTTTGAGTTAGAGAAGTAAAAAATAAATAAAAATTCTAGTTACAGAGGTAATAAACATGTTTATTTGCAACTTAAAAGTTATATTATGTACCACAATAAAAATAAAAATAATTCCGAAACAACCTTAAAATTAAAAAATATTATGTATTAAAAAAAGTCAGTTATTGTTATTCATTTATTTATTTTTTTGCTTTAGATAATTCGATCGTTCTCTATCTATAGCATTATCGAAGCTATAAAGAGCAGAATATTCCTTTTCTTCCCAATTGCTATTTCCTAGAATTTGTTATTCTATTTCTATACCAAAAAAGGCTTGTGGGGATTATTTCGACTTATAGAGGGTTGAAATTTCGAGTTTTGGGGCATGAAGGGAAGGGAACAAAAAAAATGTTTTTGAGTTGTGGAGGTTTTCGACTTAAAGAGGTTCTATTCTATATCAAATACATAACGGTATCCCCTCCCCCTCTCCATAAACCAGTTTTTTTTTTTTTTATTTTTAAATATTTTTTAATTAATTCATTAAATTATTTTATTATTATTATTAATATTATTATTTATTATTTATTTATTTATTTATTTTTTTTTTTTTTTTTGAAGAATCAAAATTTGTTTGTCGCAAATGAACAACAAGAGGCATGTCAAAGTACACAAGAAGAAAAAAAAAAATGACCTTGAAAATCGGAATCGAAACTGCACAAAACAGTAGTGCCAAAAATAATAATTTTACAAACAAAGCACGTGCTGCAGAATTACAAAAGAAAACGAAAGCCAATTTTTTTTTAAATAAAATATTGAGTGCGAAGGAATTGAATGTATTGAGGAATGTAATGTAGGAATTTAATTGAACTTTTTAAGCGAAAAATAAGTTTTTTTTTTTTTTTTCTTTCGTAAGATTTAAAAAAATAAAATCTGTACTCTTCTACTGTCATTTTTGATTCGACTGCACTACAAGCTAGTCATGGCCCATGTAACTCGCTTCAGATAAAAATTGGACCAGGAGCGAACCGTTAAAAATCCGGTGCTATCAAAGCTACGGAAAACGTGTTCCTGTAAATGAAACCTTCCCATTCTGTGTAGAACAGAAAAAGGAAACAATTTAGTTTAGAAAGCAGTAATAGAATTGGAATAGCAGTATAGAACTGATTGTAACTCTTGAACGGGCCTCAATCTGTAGTCCCCGTGTCCTTTACACCCATTTAAACCACGCTGCTGATGGGAGGTTTTCATTGAGATGCACTTTTCAAGACGGCGTATCGACAACCTTTATGCACGTCACAGTAAAGTGCAACGTTTGCATCTCCGTTGCCTGACGAAGTTGCTGAGCATTGCAAACCGTTGAATGGCATCGATAACTTTTCACCTATGGAATAGGTCGGTCTTTCATTTTTGTTTAAATGCAATTCAATAGCATGGTTTGCATGCATAGAGTGCGCATCAGAGTAATGATGGCTTCAACACGCCGTGTTTGTCGATTGTTTGTGTAGTTTAATTTGCTTCGCAAGGAATTTGATTACAAACAGCAGTCTTCTCCAGATTTCGATATGGTTATGGCAAAAATCTATCGATCAGCGTCTTTGTATTCCGAACTTCAAGGGTGTTGTTTAGTTCAAACGACACAATGTAAGAGCAGGTTGGGTAACATTATTTCATAGTACTAATGGCAAATCTAACATCGCTAGATCAAACAGAGAACTGAATGAATACTTAATGAATTACTATTCATGGGTATATAGACAACGGACTATGTTCATAGCATTTTATACTTCTCCAAATCAGAACATTGAAAACATTATGATATCCATCATCAGTAAGATCAATAGAACTTGGAGAAAAACTGGAACACATTTCCATTATCCTTGGGGTGATCTTAATGTGAATTACGCTCCTGAGATGCCAAGCAATTGATTCAGAAGAAATTATTGATAAAAATAAAAAAATTTGCAACTTCAGTCACGCCACGGAACAATAATCAAATCAGTTTTCTGACGTTATGTACAAAGAACAGAATCGAGAATTTTCATTTCATACCTCCGTCATTTAAAAGCCAGTTGTTTCTCTTCTGAGTGATGGATATATTGATTTATTATTTCATATTTTAGAGTAAAACACCCTCATGAACTACATCTATCATTACAATGAACCTTGTTGATGAAGTCATCCACCACTATCACACAAAAAGAAAGAGTAACTTTCGACTCTAGTCTGCGTTTACGAAAAGTCCATCAGGTTTAAATTTTAAGGAAAATCCCTGAAAGCTACATCATTTGTGTATATCACAGCACAAATGCAGAAGAAGTAAAAACATAATGATTAAAATTCAGCATTCTTTTTGTGTCCCTCTAATGGATCCACTTAAGATCCTCCCCCGCATTCGAACGGATTCAATCGAACGACTCCCTGAAGCAGCGCCGAATAAATATCGCGACAATCGATAAATGGATTGTGTCGTTCGGCCTTGCATCGATTCATTTTTTAGTCATGCCGTTTGATTTCAGATCCAGGTGCACAAGCGAGAAACTGCTGCAGGAACTCAGAGAGCGCCGCCTCGGTTCATCGGCAGATTCACGAAGAATAAAAAAAATGTTTGAATACCTTTGTAGAAGATATTGCAAAACACAGGTGTAAACTTTTACTTTTATTCTTCCCTTAATAAAATATAATGTTGTCAATCCCTCTCTCCAAAACATTTTTTGTCCGTGACTGTCTATCCATCAATCATGGTTGGCCTATGGGGCATATGTGACCAAAAATATCATTGTATAGTATCATTTTAATATGTGACTACATAGTACCATTTCAAAATGGCTTTTCTCAGACAATGACCTTGTTCTGAAATCAGTTCAGATCTCCGATGTTTTTAAATTTTAGTTGGTACTAACGCACTCGTTTCAAATTCATTATTAACCCTTCTGAAATGTGTGATAATTACAGCTTGTATTTGTCAAAAAGTTCCTTCTTGTTTTTTTTTTAGTGATTTAAGGTGACTGTAGGAAATGCCCTTCGCCTGTCATCGACCTGCACATTAAAAGGCGGTAAATAAACACGATGTAAACAAGGCATCTTGAATTCATAAAAGTAGTTAAAAGCAACCCTAAAAACATCTGCTTTTCACATAGGAAACTGAAGATAACGAAAACAAAAGTTACAAATAACCTCAAATAGGAAGCTAATTAAAAGGGTGAACTTTGCTGTCTTTGAATTAATCCTCGACGCGTGACAGTCTTAAATCACCGACATTCGCTATTTGCAGCAGCGATTTTTTTCCCCAACAAATTTGTGACCACACTAAACCAGAGCTCCATTCGTAGAGTAGAAACAGAATAGAGTGCATCCCCCTATTCTAAAGGAAAAGAAACTTGAGGAACGACCTTTTCGTACTAGATTTGGCGTTCTATAGCAACTTGGCATCTTTTCCTCCGAGTGCAATAATTTATAAAACGTTATCATGTTACGAAGCAATACTAAACACTCTTTTTCTCGAGTCTGACATTTATTGAACTACTTGCTTACCGAAGATGAAGAGACACAAGAAATGATATTGTGTTTCCTAACTCAGACCATTTTGTATGGAATAAAATAAACCTCAACAAAAAGTTCTTATAAATGAATATTTTATTTTTTCAATCATTTTGTGGGGAAAATTTATTAATAGAATAAATAATAAGTCAGTAATCTTTAATAATAAAAAAATGATTCATAGCAATCATAGTATGATTTCAACATAAGATTCCTTCGCACCAACATTCTGTAGTAATGGCCAACAGTAAAAACTGTTGTCAAACGTCGCCAAGCTATCACCGCATATGTTAAACTACAAAGAAAAAGTCACGTGAGGAATACGTTTGCCCCAAATTGGCAACCCTGATGCGTGCACGCATCTGTTGCTGCTCTACGGAAAAGAGGAATAATAGGATGAACTCAATAAGGCGAAGAACATGCAGCTAAACTTTATGCCTTGGCCAAGCCTTTATGTTTATTATTCGCTCTCTTAAACATATCGCTCTCTTAAACATATAAAGTATTAAAACAAGTAATTAAAAAAAAATCTTTTAAAGTCAGTTCCTACTATATTGCAGAAAGTCCTTCATAAATAATTTTCATCCATTTTTTTAAGTTTATCTGGCGCCATCTATTGGTAGATAGATGCAACTTAAATCTAAAAAAAAAACCTAAAATTAATGAATTAAATTTAGTTACTGAATTGATATTTGAAAAACTGTATTAACATCTAGCGTCGTCGGCTACAAGTTAAAAAAATGTATTTGAACTTGAGTGGATGAATAAGAAGTACTTTATTAAAGATTGAAAATTTGAACGAGATATATATATAGGGAGAGTGTGAACTAATAGAAGGAATTGAAAAAAGCACTCGATCCTACTATCATCTCTTTTGATGGATCCACTTTTCCGCAGGGCGCTGTGGCGTTCATTTCAGAGACAAACGCATCAGACAATGGGACGACATAAATTGTTTCACCGATTAAAAAAATATATAACAAGTTGCACAAGGTGCCGTGTGAAGCACGGAATAAAATTAGCAAACGGTGGAGAAAATAAAAAAAAAGCGGGTGGGGGGGCGTTTCACCAGCTACCTGGTTAAGATCCAACAGCTCTTGAGAGGAACAAAGACATTTTGTTTTAAGGAACACTGCAGGCTCCCGCTACTACTCATTTCAGGGCCATGCAACAACAGCTACCCATTCTTGACAGCAATGAAATGCTCATGCACTTGTTTTAGTAATTGTGTTGGAACTACAATATTTTTACTGAAAAACATTTTATTTGCTTCGATAAAATTCAGGAAAAGTATTTTTGTTTGTGGAATGGCTGTGTAACCATCGCCTGCAGTGCCAGTTTTGCTATCCTACAGCCACTTCCGACCCCGTTTCATTCATTCTACCTCTCACAGGACAAGTGCTATTTGCCCGAAATAAATAAACGAGAAGTGGGATTTCTGAAGGAACCTCTTTGAGTTCATTATCGTTGCCTAGTAGTAACGTACGCAGTTAACATGCAGCTGGGTTGAGGTTTTACATACGCTGCTGTACGAATCGAGAAGAGACTCGAGGAAAACTGAGCAAAAGCGTCTTGCATCGATCGTCAGGCTGACTGGAGGGAGGTATCCCATAACTGCTAGAAAAGATGAAGCAGTTACCCTTAAATGTTCTTCAGCCAAGTCAATATCCATCCATTGTAATCTGTCGGGAAGGGTCCGCGGCATAAATTAGTGGAACACGAAGTTCATCGATGGTAAAATAAAAGAACACGAGGAAACTGGATATTTCCGGTATAGATTTTCACAATCTGCAATAAGAGAAAGTGCTCCTCCACATACTATTTCAGTGAGAATATAATATTTCAATACTATCTAATCCCTGTATTTTCAACTGCATTTCCATCTCTGTCGCGTATTTATACAAATCGACCTCATGATGACGAAAAAAAATAAATACCGGGTCATTATTTCATTGAAGTTTACATTTCTCGCGCTAAGAATTAGCTGATTTGTTGCCGATTCTGTGCAAATGATTTGAATCCACTGGAAGGCTTCCCCCGCAGTCGCTGCTTCCAGAACCGATGAGATTCGACGGGACAAAGTGTCTCGGGCAGAGGGTCTGATGGAACTGATCCACGATTATCACTTACAAAACAATGAGCGGAGTGAACGTAATAATTTCATAATTTTTATCTCATTTAAAGAAATCATCCTGGAATTAAGAAAGCAGATTCAAAAGAGGATCGAAACACTTCATCTTAAAGAATCGACGAAAAAGGGGAAGATTGAAGAACAGCATTCCTATTTTTATTTAGTGAATCGCTGGAAGTAGCAAATTTCAGGTGCATGAGCTTTGATGTTGAAGAAACTTCCAAACATTACTATGAACCGAAATAGTCGTGTGTGAGTTACCATAAATTACACACGTTAATATAAAATAATATTGCTAACCTCCAAATAATCAAAATGCAACATCCTATATAGTACATCCTCACATTATATATTTATCTATAGAAATACATATATACTTTTCTTCCCCAAATCTTTCTTTCCACAAATAGTAAATCATTTCATCAGTTTCTGCAATACCATTTCATGTTCCCATGCTGCTAATTAGCCAAAGGCCGCAGCAAACAATAAATCCTCTCAGCAGATACCACACGGGCTTATTACGAGTAATAATTCTACCAGTCAGATAAAAAATTACATTGGCTGCCAACTAATGACTCCCTTATTGGCCGTATTATTACAAACAACCCTGTGGTTCTATTACACGATTTTTCCCTTATAAAACAGGATGCATTGTCAATTCATTTCTCTTTTGTCCTACAGCCTGTCGGCTCTAAAAGGAAAATTATTTTTCTCCACGTTATCGGAATACGTCGCTAGATGTATCTTTGATTTAGATCCAGTATCTAGTGAGCAGAAATAACATGGTTTAAAATGTCTTGCATGGCCATATTTTTTTGTTAAAGCTAACCTCAGAATATTATAATGACTTTCTTTGTTTTAATAATTTATTATTTTACGGATTTCGTGGACCCCATGTTTTTATATCTTATCATTGCATATTCCGTATAAATTTGTTTTATTTTATCTGGACGAAAGTTTCTTTTAAGCATTGACATTTTTACGCAGCCATCTTGAAACTCTAACGACAAAAAAGACAGGAGGCAAATGTTCATTTAATTTTTATATAAAAAATAACATTCATTTAAATTCCGGCTACAATTCGTACTTTTATTTTTCTGTGCGAATGTCCTGATTAAAACGAGCCAACTTTCTTGAACTGCTTACAGATTTAAAAAAAACAACTGCTTGGGAAGAAAAAAACCGAAGAAAGATGCTTACGCAACAAGATCATTTTCACGGCGGATATCCCACATCATTGACTGACTTTCCTGCTGAACGATTTTATCTCCCAAAGTACTACTCTTGTATTGCTATCTGTGAAATTCATTTTGTTCGCCCTTCCCCCCTCCCTCGAAAGTGCGAATTCTAAGAAAGCTGAAAGGTCACACTTTCTTATTTTCGATTCACCCGACTGCGCATGCGTCTGTTTACCTGAGCAAGACAAAAATATCACGAAATGACAAGAATATCGCGACGGATGTTCGGATCTGCAAAACTCCGGAAACGGTGGAACACATTTTGTTCCAATGCATACTCATGGTTATTTGATATGACTGAAGATGCTTATTATAAAACTACAGTAATTCTACAATTCCTACGAAAAGTCTCGTAACCCCGCCAACTATGGGGTGCCCCTTGAGTTATCCATTTTCAAGTACCAGTAGTGCTTCATGCGTTCTAAATCATCGTTTAAATGTTAAAATGTCTGATCACCTGATCAGTAGTTTGTCTATTCCAATCATGTCCAAATATACTTCTTTTGTTGTTATTATTTTGGTAACAAGAAAGTGTCGACAACGTTTATGGTATTTCAGAAGGAAATTTGGACTCCCTGGAATTTCGAATTTTCGGTGATTTGGGAATTTTAAATTTTGGAGTGTTTTTTGAGGAGACCTCCATTTCCACTTCAGCAAATTTGTTGGGAAGAAAAACATTTGGATAAAGCAGCGTTAGCGAGCATACATCTCAAAGCACCAAGTCAAGTTAAGTCGCGACGAAATCGATGAAATAAGCGGCGCCGGCAGGTAAAAAAATCTGTGCAGCGGAGGGTCCTTTCCAAACAAAATTAAAATTCTCCGCACACTCTCAAAGAT
Source organism: Caerostris extrusa (assembly GCA_021605095.1). NCBI lineage: Eukaryota > Metazoa > Arthropoda > Arachnida > Araneae > Araneidae > Caerostris > Caerostris extrusa. Next base: position 146,784 of record BPLR01018660.1, read on the forward strand.
CTAATAACCAACTCCACGCGACGACAATTTTGATTTTTGTAACGCTCTTTTCGGTTATCAGACGCGTTTCCCAAATTTATTTGCTCCCCCCTCCGTAGTCTTTCAGAAAGAATATTCGTCATCGGCCCCCTAACTTCTTGAAGCAAACAAACAGAAAATGAGTTCTTTTTATTCCAATGTTTCAAAAAATATTACTTGTGAATAGGACATCCGAAAGTTTGAAATAGCATGCACATAATTAATCTCATTATACATACAACATTCACATTATACACAGATTGATTAACATAAATAAGGAATATTTAAAATAAAATGACAAATAAAATTTAAAACGATCCTAACGAAAAGAAGGAACCTGGCGCAATGATAACAACGAATTAATATTCGATTATACGTTTTTTTTTTTTTTTTTTTTTTCAATTCCTTCTATTAGCTCACATTCTCCCTATATATATCTCGTTTAAATTTTCAATTGTTCATAAAATATTTTTATTCATCCACTCGAGTTCAAATAAATTTTTTTTTTAACTTGTAGTGGATGACACTGATGTTAATACAGTTTTTCAAATATTAATTCTCATTCACTAAATTTAATGAATTAATTTTAGTTTTTTTTTTTAGATTTAAGTTGCATATATCTACCAATAGATGGCGACAGATAAACTTAACAAAATGAATGAAAATTATTTATAAAGGACTTTCTGTTATATAGTGAAAAAAAGTAGGAATTGACTTAAAATTTTTTCTTATATTACTGGTTATGCTTTCATTGCATAAAAGGGGTTATTTCTATTTATCCCCCCCTCAAGTGCATTAGGGACTATTATCTCACCCCCACCCTTTTATCGTTCCACTGCCCCCTAGGGAAGTTCCAGTCACGGTGAAAAATTGGGGAGCAGACGTTTCACTTTCACTTTTTCATTGCGCCCGCGTCATGCAAACGGGACGAAACACAGGACGCGTCACCAAATTTCACAACATTTATTACCAAAACCTTATCAAAGGATAGGCTGAAAAAAAAAACATTTTAGGTTGCAGCACTTAAAATTTGCTATTCTATTGATGTTGGATGTTTTTTTCATTTATTTTTATAGATGAGTTTCGTAAGAAAAACAAATCACAACTCTCAATAATCGAGTCACGTGATCATTGCTCATGTCGTTGCCATGGTAATACAGTTGAAATGACAAGAAACGATCGTAATGTTCAAAACAAATGTATTCTGAGCTAACATATCGTAACAGAAGAAAGGCACCAGCAATACATAAAATTATATCGTTTGTAAACAAAATTGGAGAAGGTAGATTTTCAACTCAAAATAAATGAAATAGAACTAAAATAATTAGTAATCTGATTAAAGTTAGTAAAATGAAATTAACGTAAGTTCATTATAGCTTACCTAAACTTATCATTGATATGATGTAAGACATAAACCCTCTCATTTACTGAATAGGTTTCTCCATGGTGACACATAATTATACAAATATTTATTTACAAATAAATTTGCGTAATTGCACAGTTTGATCAAATTTAGAGTGGAATTGAGCATTCATAATGCATTTCAAGATTCATGAAGGCATCAAGGAATGTATGTATACATTTATTTGCTTTTTTTTCTGCGAATTTATGATAGAATTTCCACGAAACCCCACAACCCAGGTTTCAGATCGGCTTCCATTCAATCTTTTCAAAACACATCCATGCATGGATGTTGAATTCATTCTATGAATACATTCTCTCTCATAAGCTATGGGTCCTCAATGTTGTCGTTACAAAATTGTGAACAAAAACAAATATATTGCATGTATATTATGAGCACAATAATTTGTAGAAAATATTTGAATAAGCTAAAAAAGAACATGAAAAGGAGATCCATTCATCCAGATTGTCTTGAATAATGCCACGTTATGTCTGCATTGAAAACAAAGATAAATAATTTTAAATATGACCCTTTAGAATCTGTTACGAAGTTCCAATCTTTTCAATTCCTTCTATTAGCTCCCACTCTCCCTATATATATCTTGTTCAAATTTCCAATCGTTAACAAAATACTTTTTATTCATCCACGCAAGTTCAAATTTTTTTTTTAACTTGCAGTGGATGACAATGGATGTTAATACAGTTTTTTCAAATATTAATTCACTAATTAAATTTAATTCATTAATTTTAGTTTTTTTTTTTACATTTAAGTTGCATGTATCTACCCATAGAGGGCACCAGATAAACTTAAGAAAATGAATGGAAATTATTTATAAAGGAATTTCTGCAATACAGTGAAAAAGTAGGAATTGATTTAAAAAAACTTTTTTATATTACTTGTTCTTTTAAATATACAATTTTCTGATAAATGCTCCCAAAAATATTATTTAGTAGGGAAAATAAATAATAATCATTGAGTCTCTGGGGGTCCTATTGAGGTGTAAGCTTATGCAAAGAAGTCATAGTGCTTCATGAAACTTACTAAAACTAAAAAATTTTAAAAAGGTATACGTGTCAGAACTCAGAGTCCGAGCGCAATTTCAACAAAATTGTTGACAGCGAATGGCACATTTCTCTGAAGTGTAACAAACGCTCATTAGAAAATAAGGCCTGATATTCAAAAAAACCTTAATTCATTCCATAATGAACTGACAAAATAACGAACCAAAAAAAAAAAAAAAAAAAAAAAAAAAAAAAATGAACTCTTCCCAGTGGCACGACGGTGGTGCAGAAACAAACAGCGGAGGACCTTTGGCAGGTTTTCAAGTATCTTAATTGAGAATCCTGACCTGGTGATGTTGCCAGAGGTCACGTGACTCTCTTCCCGCGGTTTTCGGGGCTGCCGTTCGACGGAACTCGTCCAATATCATGGAACAGAAAGAGAGAAATCGATTCGATATATATATATATATATATATATATATATATATATACATAAAAACCGAATATTTCTAAACAGAAAGCGGACTTACATGCTGTTTGGTTTATCTTCGAACAAAATAAATAACAAGTAATAAGAAAACAAATTTTTTAAAGTCAATTCCTACTTTTTTTTTTTCACTCTATTGCAGAAAGTCCTTTTTAAATAATTTTCATTCATTTTTTTAACGTTTATCTGGCGCTATCTATGGGTAGATATATGCAACTTAAATCTAAAAAAACTAAAACGAATTAATTTAATTTAATTTCTGAATTAATATTTGAAAAACTGTATTAGGATCCAGAGTCACCCACTACAAGTTCAAAAAAAAAAAAATACATTTGAACTCGAGTGAATGAATAAAAAGTATTTCATGAACGATTGAAAATGTGAACAAGGTATATATAGGGAGAGTGTGAGCTAATAGAAGGAATTGAAAATGAAGAAAATCCGAGTGTTTCTAAACAGAAAGCACACTAACATGCTGTTTGGTTTATCTTCGGAACAAAATAAATAACAAGTAATAAAAACAAACTTTTTTTAAAGTCAATTCCTACTTTTTTTCACTCTATTGCAGAAGAGTCCTTTGCAAATAAAGTTGAAATTTTTCCCTTACATCTGGCGCCATCTATTATTAGATACGTGCAACTTAAATAAAAAACTAAAATTAATTAATTAAACTTAATGAATTAATTAATATTTGTAAAAAACTGTATCAACTGTGTCATCCACTACGAGTTCAAAAAAAAATGTATCTGAACTCGAGCGGATGAATAAAAAAAGTATTTTATGAATGATTGAAATTCTGAACAAGATATATATATATAGGGAGAGGGTGAACTAATAGTAGGAATTTAAAAATTAAAATGAACTTATTAAAAAATGCATCCATTTCACTGTTGGAAGGGCAGCTCCGTGCAGCATCGCGCGGAAAAGTAAACGAAATCATTTTTCAAAACACGACATTTCGATCCTGTCACTATGTGATATGCCTTCCTTCCTTCCGACCCTTTGACTGAGGTGGAACATCAGTGAACCAAAAACAAATTCGATAAGCACACACACAAAAAAAAAAAAAGAGAGAAAACATTTGTATTACTTTTTTACAAAAAAAGGCAACAATAGCAATAGAAAATAACATTCCATAGGAATGCCCTGTGTTAAAAACATTCAAAATGTTTCATGAATCTCAAAAATCCAACTTTACGAGAATATGTGTCCCATTTTAAAATACTGCCTCCATCATTTAAATCTGTAGAAATGGCTGCTCGTCATTTCACAATAAAAAACAGATGAAATCAATTTTCGGAACAGGCATTTCGATCCCCCCCCCTTCCTGCCAGTGTTTTCAATGGGGGCGGAGCCAAAACAAGTAATAAAAAAAAATGTTTTTAAAGTCAATTCCTACTTTCTTTCACTACGCAGAAATTCCTTTACAAATAATTTTCATTCATTTTTTTAAGTTTATCTGCCACCCTCTATTGGTAGATATATGCAAGTTAAATAAAAAAAAAAAACTAAAAATGAATTAATTAAGTTTAATTACTGAATTAATATTTGAATAAACTGTATTCACATTCAGTAACATCCACTACAAGTTCCAAAAAATGTATTCGAACTCGAGTGGATGAATGAAAAGTATTTTGTGAACGATTGAAAATTGGAACAAGATATATATAGGGAGAGTGTGAGCTAATAGAAGGAATTGAAAAACAACAAAAAGAAGCATCCGAGAGCGAGAAAGCTTACCTTTGGTGTCATATTTCACCTTCTCCGTGGAGCTTTTCCTGTCCGCCGGAGTCACTCGGATTTGCTGCAGGGGCATCTTCCCGGCGGCGGATCATGGCGACGCGACGCCCCGCAAATCCTCGCGGTGCGGCCGTCGCTCGTCCCGGGGCATCTCCAACACGCACGCACGGAACAAACAGAAACACAGGCGGGGTAAACACAAAAACAAAGCAGCGAGAAATGTCGGCAGCTCCCTTCTTTTTCCCCCTCGCGGACTGAGTGCGGCGGCAGATCGCTCGCTCGGCCTCGCCAGGTCGCGGGACAAGTGCGCGTGCGCGACAACTGCTGACGTAAGGAAGTGACGCAACAAGGACGGAAAACGAACAAGCAAGCAGAATTGCGAAAAGGAATGAACATGTTCAGATTCCGACAAAAGGTTCGTCAGGCCTCCTCCCACCGAATTAAAATTTAACTTAAATTCTTTTTTTTTTTTAATTTTTTTTTTTTTTATATCGTATCTTACTTTTATTTATTTTTAGTATTTTTTAAATTTTTTTCGAGTACCAAATTAATTGAATTTTTAGAAACTTTTTCTTTTATTTATTTTTATTGCCTGAATGGCCGAGTGGTTAGCGCTCTGGCGCTCCGTACCACAGGTTTCGGGCTCGAGTCCCGGCGGTGCCATGGATGTTTGTAGTGGTTCGGAATCCACTTTAAACCATAGGTCCCTGCCTAATAGGATCGTAGCGCGTTGCAGGGGCATTGTTACTCCGCGTCAAACCTTCAAGTTACACGCGCCCCCGGGTAATGTAAAAGTGAGTAACGTCTGTGCAGCGCTTGCGTTAAGGCATCCAAGACCAAAAAGCTGTCTGAGTGTTTGCCAGCTGCATTAGAAAGAAAAAAAAAAAAATATTTTTAGTAACATTAAAGCAGCCTATTTAAGTTTAAATCATAATTATGAATTAAGATGAGGAGGTTTAAGGGGTATTTCCCCCTGTTGGTACTCCGTAATCGATACGCCAGTTGCCAGTCGACAAGCTCCGGCCTTCGCCCGATAAGAAAAGTGAAAATCATTTCATATAATAGATTCTAATTTGGTACTTACGTATTAACGGTACCTTGGCGACAGTTGCTCCAATAAAGAACACACGCGCCAACCGCAGCTACAGATTTGGCGGTTTTTAAGTGGCGCAAATCTATTCTATTGGTTTGGTAACCTTAGTAGCTGTTAGATTGGCGACACTTAAAAATAGCCAAGTCTTTCGCCAAGGTACCTCTAATTTATCGTAAGTACCTCTAATTTATTTGAAATAAGCACATTCGATGGAGTTCAGCTTCGTGATCCATTGGATGAGTTTTGCTCATTAAAAATACTAGTCAGTGTATAGAGAGTTAGAGTTTATGAAATTTGAAGGAAAAAAAAAAAAGACTTTTTGATCTTATAGGATACCCTCCGTTTTAACTTTAAATAATTCCAACTTTATAGAATCAGCCATTTCAATGAAGCCAAAAATTCACAACTGCCAAAAGTTCTATCTAGTAGGAATATGATGCTTCTACATAGAAAACAAGTAATATTAAAAAAAAAAAAAAATTTAAGTCAATTCCAGGTCAATTTTTCACTTTATAAATAATTTTCATTCATTTGTTTAAGTTTATCTGGTGCCATCTATGGGTAGATACATGCAACTTTAATCTAAAAAAATCTAAAATTAATTAATTAAATATAATTACTAAATTAATATTTGAAAAAATTAATTAAAAAATTAATTCGTTAATTAATTAAATTTAACGAATGAATTACTATTTGAAAAAGCTGTATTAACATCCAGTGTCCTCCACTACAAGTTAAAAAAAAAATGTATTTGGACTTGAGTGGATGAATAAAAAAGCATTTCATGAACGATTGAAAATGTGAACAAGATATATATATAGGGAGAATGTGAGCTAATAGAAGGAATTGAATAAATGAAAATAATTATACAAAAGAAAATTGGTAAATAAATAAAAATCGATCCGTAATCAAGGCGTTCATTTCAAAGCATGACAACAAAATAAAACAGATCAATCCATAGAGTAGACCTTTTTTTAAAAGTCGCCTTCACTCTTAAAAATACTGTTTCAATACTTCCTTACGTAGTATTCAGAGGAGTTTCTATCAGTCGCAATCTTTGGTAAAATATTCTACAGAATTTTTTCATGACTTGAATCCTAAAAAAATGAATTCTTTTTTAATCCAATCGAATATAGATGGTTCATTTTAGAAAATGAAAAGCACTCAAAAGAAATATTACTTTGAGATGCAAATTGAGTTAGTAAAGAATTTTTCTAAAAAAAATGCAAGAAATATTTACGAACACACATTTTGGCTGACACTCAGAGTCTTGAAATAACTCCTAATAGGTTTCCGATGGTAAGGAATCATCCATTTTAAATAAATGTTAAAAACATACTTGTTTTTTCGCCACAACATATTGTCCTTATATGTATTTTTTATGCTTGCATACTGTTTGATGACAAGGCCCAATTTTTTTTTTGACAACACAGGCATAACTTTCAGTCCTGAACAGTGGGCTCCATGTTGATTGGGTGATAATAACACGTTTGATTATTTTTATTGAAATAATAATAATATAGTATTTTTTATTTTTATTGAAAAAAATAATATGTTTTATTGTTAGTTTTTTACCATATTTCAGTTTTAAATACTTTAGTTTCATTGCTATACTTATAATACTGTCTATGTGGAATAAACCGAATGAAATTGGTCGGGCTCTTCGATTGCTGCGCTGCAGGCTCAAATGGCAGCGCTGTGCTGTGAAGTGTGCAAACCGAACCGTCAACTTACGAGACATTCGAGAACACGTTCCCAAACTTATTTGCCCCCCCTCCTTTTAGAACACAATCATTCAATGCCTCCAACTACCGTCTATAAACGGAAATAGGAGAGCGCACAATTTTTCTTCTTTTTGTATCTGTACATTTAAACAAAAAAAAAAAAAAAACGTCCTCCTAAAACAAAGTAAGTGAAGATGTCAATAAGACACCTCGAAGCTTGATATCGTAAATTTAATCATGAAAATCAACCACAGTAAATCCACATAGCTCAGGAAAATGCAGGCCATGAAGGAGAATAGAGGGAAAAAAAAAATAATAATAATAAAAAACTGATGAATCGCTTTAAAAAGGATGGTATTGAGAAGCATGGTGAGCTGCTGTCCGTCATGAATCCTTGTTTTTTTTTATTACCGTTATTTTACTTTTCTCAGTCAGTTTTTTTATTCTTTATTTCAGCCAATGTTTAAGAGCACTAAAGCCACATTCACCTAAATATGGAAAGAGGAAATACATTTGCATTGCAGCCCATACATCATAGTGGACTCAAGGTATCTGCCATTGCAGCCATAATGGTGGGTAGCTGTCTCCGGCGAACAGTTTTCCTAACTTTTTTGTATCGTCTCTTCAATTTTTGGGTTTTCACCACCTCCTTAGTTTTATTAAAGGCACCCAAAATGCGCTAACACTTGCAGTACCTCTAGATTATCCTATTTTATAGTCCGATTTTATATACCGACGATCCTCTCCTAGTGCTCTTTGGAAACACAGCTCTCCTGGACTTCCACACACTTGCTCGATGTGTGCTTCTTCGTGGTGGCACAGGCCTCCTTCATTCAGTGGTACTTTTTAATGAACATTAAGCGGTAACCCAGATTGTCTAGTGCAGAAAAAGGGGTACATTTTGCCTACTTGGTGAGATCTCTAAAACAATAAAAATAATTATTCACCCATGTGATTTTATATTACTAGAGGATATTAATCCAAGCAGCTGTAACCTTTTTGCATATAACATTGAAAGAAAATTTGACAGTGATGTTTGGGAATAAACTAAGCAATGAATATATTCCCAAACCTAGACATTCAACGGAATCTGAACTGTGGTCAGGAGTTTCTGTCAATAGTCGGGCTCTCATTGAGAATTTTCTGAATTTTTCCCCACCATCGCATGCAAGTGAGATCTAATTTTCCTTGAAAGTCCATCTGTAGCCATCAGTGAAGGGTTCACGCCATACATAAGTGTCCCCAATGAATATAAGAATAAAAAATATACAGTATGAATGCACTAAACATAAACTATTGGCAAATAATAACCTGTTGCTTGTCATGAAAAGAACTTAAACGTAAAAAAATTAACTTAATTAAATTTGTAATGAAAGACAGATTTTTAAAAGAAGTCCGTGAATTCTTTCACTCCTGTCAGTGAAATATGTATGTTAAGAATTTCTAAATGACATGCGGGCGTTCCTTTTATCATTGTATTCGATGAAGAGAAATATAGAAATCTCTGAAAAATAAAATGATCGTTTTAAAGAAAATGAATAAAGTAAATGCACTGTTCATAAAAAATCCAAAAATAAATTTCATGTATCGTAAAATTAAGTGTAGAATACGTTTTCTCTTATTGAACTACAATAAAATTCTGTAATAAAACAACATTTAACTTAAGCTCACAGAAGAAAAAAAAACAATATCCCATTAAAAATAAATGGAAACAAAAAAAAAAAAGTGCTCTTGTACTTCATTCAACCGTTAAAACGAATCGTGTTTTCCTTTGTATTAGCAAATGTGTTTCGACACAAAAGTGCAAGCTCGGTTGAAGGCCAAGCTGAAGGTCGCTCAAAAAAAAAAAAAAAGCAGCCTATGAACGGGCAAAATGAAATACTTTTTAACATTAATTAAATGGTTAATGTGCTTTCAGGAGGAGAAAATTTTACTTTTCGAAGATTTCTTTCGTGACATATGATACTCGACTCAAATCAAGTCTGTCTCCAATTTTAATTTTTCTTTTCCAGAATGTTGACCTTAGCACCGATTGGACTGGACGTCCTCCAGTCTCTTCCTTTGACCTTTAACGGTGAGGTAGTTAGCAATGATACATTAATAGTATTAACAATATGCACCTAAACTGTATTGGGCCGCGCATCAAAGAATGAGTCTGATGAATGGAAAAAAAAAATATTATTTTTGAACTGATAAAGCGAAAAGATCGACAATTACATTTTGAAACAATGTGCGTAAACAATGTGCCTGAAATACACAAAAATATATACAGGATAATTATAAAAACATTAGAAAGTTTTTGCATAACGTTTTTTTATCATCCGATATTTTTTTCTCCCTAGCGCGCATGTTCATGGGAAACATTGTACCTATTGCGCATGCGTATCTGTAATACTGCACTACTGAGCTATTCCTATGAGCATGCGAGCTAGGAAGAAAAAATATCGGACGATAAAAAAACGTTATGCAAATCTCGTTCTGCGTTATCTCGAAATATGAATCCCTAGCTATCATACCATTGTCATAAAATGAAGGAAATTTTGGCTTAATCAATTTTGAGATAGGATCTCAATAATCTTATGGGAAACAACAGTTAAAATTAAAGTGACACAATTTCAAAAATTTTTAAAAGTAACACCAACTTTTATTTATCGGAATGGGATGTCCATTGGGAAAAACCATAAATAGCGCTGAAATGGTACATGTTACAGACTCCGAAGAAAAGTGAAAACACCCAACAATTATAGAGAAGCAAAAGCATTTTAATGTGTTTTTACATTTTCCGCTGGACCTCCTTCACACGCAGTGACATGCAGCAGTTGGTGGATAGCACTTTGTAGGACGCACCATGGCAAGAGGAATCTGTTGAACTTGAACTAACTGTCTTACAAATCAGATGCAGTTTGCGGATTAGATGCATACATATTATATTTCCAGGTTATGTTAAGTACAATTTTTTTTTTTTTTTACCTTTTCATTTATTAATATTTTTGTCTCAAAATTATACCATACATAAAAATTTTGTTTGTATTATATCATACACAAAATTTTTTTCTTTTTTTTCTCGCCTCATATATAAATTCGTTTTCACCCAGCAAAACATTTTGTATTAGGAACGAGTTAACCTTGTAAACGATTTTTACTTGATCATGTAATTTTTAGGAATCGCTCCTTAAAATATTAGCAGCAGGTAAATTTTGCGATAGACCCAAACCGAAGGTTCGTGTGACAACATTCCAACTGAATCCAAACGAGCAGGTTGTAAGTGAAGGCATATTAAAGAGCGAAGCCTATTCAGCGTGAGCATGCATTCAAAAATCCGAATATTTGTGATGATCATTCCTTTTTGTTGGGAATAAGAACAACAATGCAGAATTTAACACCATACATATGGCTCCTAATAATTCAAAATTATATTCCATTTCAAAACAAAAAACAATAACCACACACTGTTTAAGTGGTTAAGCATACAGTTTCGAATAACGCGGCGTCCCAATTGGTTGTTTTTTTTTCACGGGTCCTTTAACGTGGGTCTATTACAGGATTGAACAATTCATTCAGTTATTGCAAACATAATCATTATAGGAATAACTTGAAAGTTTGGAAAATTTGCTTTTATAATATTTTGTATTTTATTATCATTATTATTATTAAGTTTTTTATTATTTTGCCTATACATTTTTTTTATATTGTTTTAAATGTAACAGGGCAGATAACCTCGATAATAATTTTTACACCGTTTGTGTACAAAACAAGTAATATAGGAAAAATGTAAAGTCAATTCCTACTTTTTTTTCTCACTCTATTGCAGAAAGTTCTTTATAAATAATTTTCATTCATTTTTTTAAGCTTATCTGGCGCCCTCTATCGGTAGATATATGCAACTTAAATCTAAAAAAAAAAATATAATTAAATTTAATTACTGAATTAATATTTGAAAAACTGTATTTACATCCAGTGTCCTCCACTACAAGTTAAAAAAATGTATTTGAACTTGAGTGAAGGAATAAAAAGTATTTCATGAACGATTGAAAATTTGAACAAGATATATATAGGGAGAGTGTGAGCTAATAGAAAGAATTGAAAAATAGGTGACTTAAATCTACATCAGATGAATGTCGTCAGTATCAAGTCATTATCGTAGATTATCATTATCATCAAGAGTTTCATTTATAATGCCATCTCAAATAATTTGAATTGGTTTTAAGGACAGGTTTAAGGGCGAGTAAAAACTATTTTAGTAAACGCAAGACGTTTTAAAGAAAATCTAATGAAAATAAGAATTTTTAAAATGAGTACAGTACATTACTGATCAAGGCAGTCTAATCCATTCCATTCAAACATTCTTTGCCATGCTTTTAAATCTTTGAGTGAAATGCAGCTTGCTCAGAGTTACCATAGAAACAATCAGTGCTTCAAACTTTCCGATTGCTGGGACCAATAAAATTACTCAAAAATTATCGAAGGAAGCGTCCGCCTTAAAAACCCAATCTCTGATAGTTCGGCAGCAGAATTATCTGATCTTTACGCAACACTCAGTTGTGACATCACGTAATTCCGTGGGTCGCAGATTAAGAGAGGGGCGATAACTCGTCGTTCAGAAAGAGCGTTTCATTTTCTGTTTCAAAATTCGATTAGCAGCTTGCACGGAAATTGAATGCACTTCGCTGTTGACACACTTTCTAGATTTCAATTAAAAATTATTATCTTAGACAAAAACTCTTCTAAATAAATGTACAAGAGATTTTGTTCCTTTCATTAGTCTGAATTGACTTGCACAGATTCAATAGTAATCGAAATGAATATTTCAAATTTATTTATTTCTTAATTTAATCTTCCTCGTTCCGTTTCGCTAACTTAATGACATTGTATTGAGTGTACATTTTTATTTGATTTCCTATGATGTATTTATTGACTCATTTTATGCGATTTATTTGTATATTTCGAAAATGAAATTGGATTGTGTAAAATATTAAATTTTCGTAATGTTAAAAGTGTGTGAAAGCATAAACCGATCCGATGCGTAAACAATGCAGATGAAACACCTGAAAAACGGCAAAGCAAGAATGAGATGGATACATTCCATTTTCTTGAATGGAAAGCAATGCAGGAAGCGATGGGGATAAAAGTATTTTTTTTTTCTAATGAATTTTTGTTAAAAAATCGAATCTCTTGGTGAAAGATAATTTTCATCACAAAAAAAGAATCCTACTACATCTTGGAATGCCATATTGCTTGTGTTTTTAGGACAAGGTGGGGAACAATACTTCCATTTTATCAACAAATACAACCATTTTATTCAACCGTGTGGAACAATCTTCCGTTTATATCTTAATTGCATAAAAGGATTCTTATGATAACACGAAATGTATTTCTTGATTTCTGTCCTTTCAAACTTTCGCTTAGGACAGAATTCCGGGGACATGAACATGTTGGACATGAAATGGAACACATTTCCTTCATCTGTATTAACATGACTTTGAAGTGAGGCCATCTTGAACACTGGACATTCAACAGACGTTTTTCGATCTATGTCTTTTTCTGTTGACATTGATGGATAAAGAATGTAAGCTTAAAAAAAAAAAAAAAACTCAACTTTAACTAGTAAACTCAATTTTTTTAATGCTTTTTTCTCTCAAACCAATCTCATTACTTTTTTTTCCTAATTTAGAGATATCCTATTATTCTTGTAAGGAAATAAAACGTGACTTGTTGGCTCTTCTTATTTTCATTCATTTCTGAATTTCAGAAAAATAATCGATCAGAAAATAATTTTTTTTTTTTTTTTTGGATAAATTTGTGGAGATATAGAAGTGTTTGCATAGATGAAAGAATGTCACATGGACGTTGTATAACAGTGAACAGCGTTGTGTTCAGACGGCCGATGCACGGAGGGCCGACTGCATCATGGGAAACATCCCAAATTAACACACGAGCCTCCATTACGACGCCAATCACTGCAGCTGATGAACATTCACTTGAACAGTGCTAAAAGCTGTTGAACAGGAACCCGAATGGATATCCGAACTCAACAGATGCTCAAAAAAATTTTTTTCTCATAGAGCTGAGGGGAATCACAGGCTACTGAATTACATAATCGATCTCTCGGACAACCTCCGTTGCGGGAACACCTGCCCCCGTTCAGTCAGTGACTCGATTTTTTTTGTCCCCCTCCCCTACCACCCCTTTTCCTCCCTCCCTTTCTGTGAATGGGGCGAGACTCCCTCTGCGTGGCGCGCGTGCATCTGCGGAGAGGATCGAAGGGATTGTTCGGAGCGGGGCACGAGTGAAGTGGCGCGGGGTTGGCGGGGCGTGAAAAAGAGTGTCATCAAGAGGATGCTTCAGGGGGACGCGACGTCCATCTCGAATAGAGCTGATTGCCGGAGATCAGCTAATTTGCGGGGAGTTGTCAGCTGCTGGTAAAAGAACAGTACTCTGGAACTCACTATCTATTGGAGTCATTTCATAAGAAATCAGACTTGATTTTTAAAAAACACACAGCAAATACATATCAGTATAAACACACATAGGTACAATTGCAGCTATTTTCCCCACTTTATACAGAGGTTCATTCCATGACTTTAGCCAGAGTGAATACCGCTTGGAGGTCGCCACCAATTTATGCATGGTACGTCGCTAAATATCCTGGTATGTCCTTGCAGTGCTCCTGTCCTAAGTCTGCTCAAACAGCTTTAGCTAGACTAAGGACTGGCCACACTAAGAGTTTGACCTTCAATGGAGACGAGAAGACCCTTTGTCATTGTTCGGCCATCGCGTCTCCCTCTCATCTCATCGATTGTTGGGTGCCTCTGTGAGGCAACTGTTGAATGAAGGGAAGATCTATTGATGCAGCATGATCTACTGGACTTGGCTTAGGACTCTAAATCAAGGAGATAAGCAACAGCAATAATGTTATCAGATTTACTGAAGGACATTATCTATGATACTACAAAGTTCTGTGGTCTGATGGTTCATTGTCTAGCGCTCTGGCCTTTGATACCACAGTCTTGAGGGTTGAATCCTGGCTGTGTCATGGATATTTATGAGTGGTTTGCAATCCACGATAAACTGTAGGTCCCAGTCTAATGAGCCTAAAGTATGCAGAAAATGATCGTACAGCGACAAGCCAAACTAAGATACCATGTCCTGGGTAACATGTGTTTTTGTTCATATAGTGAAGAATTGATACCAACAAAATACAGATACAAAGGTAATTAGTAAATAGTAAATACAGTAGTAAATAAGTTATTAGTAAGGACTATTGATTTAAGATTTTAAGTGCTGTGCGACATCGTAACTGAACATCTTAAAACAAGTATATACAGGGGGAGCGGAAGACACCACAATAGCAGATAAAATTAATAGTTTAAAAAAAAACTAAAAAACACGCTTTTAGAGATAAAAATTAAAATTAACTATCAAAGTAAAAAATAATTATTAACATAAGAATAAAATTACTGACGAGAAAATGAATGTCACTGTTCTAAAAGCGTGGGGTGTTCGATATCAATCGTTATAATTTTTCACTAGTTTCATTCCGAAATGCAGAGTTAGTGTAAAAATGTCATACAAAGCACCCCACGCTTTTAGAACAGTGACATTCATTTTCTCGTCAGTAATTTTATTCTTATGTTAACAATTATTTTTACTTTTTAGTTTGATTAACTCTAAAAGCGTGTTTTTAGTGTTTTTAAACTACAATATTTAAATGAGGTCCCGGTACGGAGGAC
This sequence comes from Caerostris extrusa, assembly GCA_021605095.1. Classification (NCBI taxonomy): domain Eukaryota; kingdom Metazoa; phylum Arthropoda; class Arachnida; order Araneae; family Araneidae; genus Caerostris; species Caerostris extrusa. The sequence continues at coordinate 161,979 of BPLR01018660.1, forward strand.
TGGTTCTTACAATAATTTAATTGTGAGTGAAACATAGGCTAAATGCGAATATGTCGAGCCAGCCAGGAATCGAACAGGGAATCTCTAATCAGGGGCGTTATCCGTTGTGCCGCTGTCCCACGTAGGTTTGAATGTCTGAAAGATGACTGTAAATGTTTCTTTGCAGCTTAAATAGTGTGTATGAGGAGAAACAGGTCTCCAGGGGGAAAGAGTGATGCGCGATCAAGATGACTTTTCAAAGGCTGTGTGTTTTAATCACTAATCCTGATGAGATAATAAACTTATCAAAATATTTTATTGTCGTCGGTCCTTGATAATTCTACAACGTTTAAATTAAATCTGATCGCTTAAAGTAGGGCAAAAATCGAGCCCAAAGAGTCAGTTACACACATACAAACAAACATACTGGTGAAACTAATAAAAAGTGTATTAATAAAAAAGAACTGATATACAAAAATAGTGACACATTGGAAAGAATTCAAGAAATCAAAGAATATAATTAAAATAACCCAGAGACAGCTTAACCGATAAACTACAATTATAAGAAATATTTCATTATTTTTATATTTAAAAAATAATGGATATGTCGTGGGAAAAATTAAATTTTATACGTTGAACCAAGTTAGCTGCTCAGTAATAGAAAGGAAGTTATCGAGAACTTAAATAAGAACAAAACAGGATAAGTTTCATCAGGTGGTTTGACGGATGAATTAACTGATTCTTCTTCAAGGAGCTCTTCATTAAAAAACTGATCTAATCAAAAACCACTCATAATGTTTTAACAGAATAATCACTCGGTTTGATGAAATTCCAGTTTCCTTGGAGAAATCGTAAATAAATCCAGTTTGAGCACAACACTATGAAATTCTATTACTTTTAATAATTATTCTCTTTGCGCTCTTCCAAAAAAAAAATTCTTATTTTTATTACTTGTTGTTAATTACAGTTGTTTCAGTACCTGTACACTCTACCTGTACACTGTACCCTGTACACTCTACTTTTACCTGTACCCTCTACTAGTACACCGCGGCCCACAGTTTGAGAACCACTGAACCTAAGTTGAATAAATTGCTTCATTTCAAACCGAAAGAAAAGAAGAATTCTAGAAACAGTCAAGAAGTTTTCTTCGCGAACAGATAAAATCGGGTGTTTACATTTCGTTGAGCCGTCGCGCCAAAACGCGGGAATCGAAGGTGCAACAGGACGAATGGGGCAGAAAACAGTTTGTCCGCCCGATTTCGATAGACAAAAGAAGCTTCTGTACGAAGAAATGCACTCTCTGTTATCAATAGCGCAATCTGCTTTTAACAGATTTGGGGAGATTCCACCAAAATTATATGTATATGTATGTACAGTAGAACCTCTATAAGTCGAACTTCAAGGAAATGCCAAATAATTCGAGTTATAGAGTTTTCGACTATGGAGGATTTCCACTTACCCGGATTTTGTAAGTAAATATTCGACTTGATTCTTTCTGACTTATTTTGAGTTAGAGAGGTAAAATAAATAAAAATTCAAGTTACAGAGTTAATGAACATGTTTATTTGTTAGAGTTCAAATGAAATCAATAGCAACAATAAGAATATTTCATAGAATTGGTTATTCTATTTACTGTACATTCATACGTTGGTTTCTAAGAAACAATAGCGTAAAGCGGTAACTTATTTTCTTCGAGCTCTAGAGGTAATTAGTTTCAAATGATCGAGTTGTAAAGGTTGTAAAATCAAACATTGCTAATGTTCGAGATACAGAGGTCCAATTTTTTTTTTTCGAGTTACGGAGGGAAAATATATACCAAAATGGTTTGTGGGGATTGACTAATTATTTTGACTTATAGAGGGTTGAAATTTCGAGTAATGGAGGTTTTGGGGCTTGAAGGGAAGGGAACAAAAATTTTTTTCGTTTTGTGGAGGTTTTCGACTTATTGAGGTTCGACTTAAAAGAGGTTCTACTGTATATAAATATCTTTTAATTTTCAAAGAGGAAAAAGTTAAATAAAGCATTAAAAAGCAGATGAATCGCCATTCCTTGAGTTCGTTTTTAGTTGCATAGTCAACCTCATTTTGTTCTATGAACTTAAAATGACCCAATGCATATTAAAACCAAATAGTATTTTAAGCGAATTGAAAAAAAAAGAAGTGATGAGGTACTGGATTTAAAACAAATGCATATTTTTTACATGCGCTTATAAATTAATTGTAATATGTTACAAATAATTCAGCGCTATCGTTGATTAAGTCATTTATTTTGTCAAAACTGAGTAATGTCAATTTTTATGCATTCGATTTTGTATCCAATGCCTAAAAAATGGATCACACTAAATAATTTTTTTAACATGGTGTTTTTTTTTATTTTAAACTCGAAAAATTCTTATCAAGAACACTAAAGTCCAAAAATTAGAATTTTAAAGAATTTTACCTTTTAGTTCTGTGATATGTTCACGAATGAATTATTGAGCCTTACTTTGAAATCATATGAAATCAAAATCCTTAAAAAAAAAGGATACGAAAAAGGAAATGCAAAATATATACATAAATCACATTGGCACCAATTTTGCATCTTCGTAAAATAAAACAATTTTTCAAACTTTAATTCAACAGTCAATTATTTTTATTGAAAACCTTTAATAAAATCATTATTTTATATAGGAAGATACGGCATACGAAGATGTCACATAATCATTGGTAATTGTACAACTTTATTAATATGAAAAAAATGACATGCTTCTTTCTGGTTTCTCAATTGAAACCTTATTACTTGCATAGGAAAATAAAAAATAAAATTTTTTTTTCTTCTTATTTTATAGCATTTCGTAAACGATAACAAGTGCTTTTAAATTTAATGCTTTGTTGCTAGGTTAATTCTTAGATCAGTGTAAGTTCTTTTTTTTTTTTTTTTTAATCTTTTATACATTATGCCCATTTTACAGGTTTGGTCTGTCGAAAAATGTGTTTCTAAAGTGTGTGGAATCCAACCCACAGTTACGTTCCAAAATGCGACACCAAGATGGACAAGATTATTTCGGAGATTGCACAGAGAATCAATCATTTGAAATTCAATTCAAATCCATTTCAGTGATTTCAAGTACGGTCTTCGAGGGGAGGAAGACGGGAAAATCAGTAACGAGTGTCGCCTCCACGCAGGGCCGGATTCAGATGAAAAGAGGCCCTAGGCTATTCCACTTATGAGGCCCCTTCACCTACCATTTTAAGTTTGTAAAGTACATGGAATGATGAAATACATCATTACTGTGATATATATCAATATGTTAAAGGAAACATGTTGTGATGGGTACTCATCTTTATAAAAAAGGTGGCACAAAAGAAGTCGAGAACACTTATTTGGACCTTTATTCTCAGCACCTTATAGAGTACTGGTAGAAATAACTAATCAAACATAACACACGACATTTACAAAGAAATAAAATTCAAATAATAAAAATCTTTGACTACGAAAATAAAATATGCAATAAAAATTATCCTATTTTCTATCAAACTAAATTAAATAAATTCAATACATTGAAGATTAAAGCAAATTCAATTCAGATAAATTTACTTCATAATAATTCGCATTTAAACTTTAAGTATGAGTTATTATGAATTTTAAGTTTTATTAGTTATACGCGTAGAATTCCTCCTTATTTTCGATTCAGCGCTTACTGTTCTTAGAATAGTGTCATTCTAATTTTGCTAACAATTCGAATGTAGGCCCCCTTGATCTTGTGGCCCTAAGCTGAAGCCTAGTTAGCCTGTAGGAAAATCCGGCCCCTGCCTCCACAGCTGCCCATAACACGCATTGAATGAAAGAGTCTTCGGACGTGATGTTGGACAGCTCAAGCTGACAAAGTTCATCTGGTGTGTTGGCAAGCTCTGAAGGTAAGGCAAGAGAATCGGCTGCAAAACCTCAGCCATATAGCGTTGGTTAGCAGGTGTGACGGCAATGTGTATTAAGGCTCGTTGCCACAAAGGCGAGAAAGGCCGTAGATTCACGCAGCAGGCAAGAAAATTCTTTCGACCCCCCTTCACAGCGAAACGTTAGAAATAGCATTACGCCTAGTCAAGTTCCTTTTAGAGTTGAAAGTGGGTCAACTCGAAGCGGTGCATTTTTAAACCGGTTTCAGGCGAACGAGGCGAGGCTAGGGATGGGTCAAATCCTGCCGTTTAAACGCTTCTCACCTCGGTGGGCACGAGCCTTTAGGGAACTGGAATCTAATACCATCCCCACACCATAACACTGGGTGCTGGGTATGACGATGCACCCAACAATTGATCAGCCTCTCATCACGGTGTCTCCAAACTCTAATCGGAATCATCGTAACACAATGGCATGCCCTTCGGATGTCCATCCCCGCCGTTCAGGGCACGCTTGCAATCGTCGGGTTTAAAGTTAAAGGTAAGCGAAACAATGGACATCCACGCTTCCTTCCTGATGTTGCATTTTGAACGGCCAGCAGTGCCTTTCTAGGAGCCGAAACTGCTCTCAGAACTTGCCGTGGAGAAATACCAGGTTCGATTTTTAAAAATTTAAATTGATATGAGTTTCCATATTGAACATGAACAAATAGATCCAATCATTTTTTAAACAAATAGTGCTTGGCATACATACAGGGAGACAGGATCATGGTTAGCAGTAGAAAATGGATAACCCATTTCGGCCGAAGTGGTTTTATTATTATTATTGTACATATTTACAACGGTTAAAGAAAACTTTTTCTTAGAATTTCTCACTTTTCTGGATTTTCTTTTAAATCTGATTGTTATATTTTTCTTCTGAGAGATTGTATCCGGGGCATGAGAGACCTGTGAATTATTCTAGAATTTATAGAAGTAAGTTATATGACTGAGAAGGAAAACAAATCACATTTATATTTCCTTAAAAGCCTTTGAAGTGAAAAAAAATATACAAATGATGTGACTGTAGATTTCCAGAGAAGAAAATATGCAAAGTTGAAAAAAAAAATATATGGAATTATTCCAAGTGTTTTATTTTTTTAAAAATATTAGTAAAGAATTTCTACTCAAAAATGAATAACCGTAGATCCTCTTTTCGCCAATAAATCCTGGATTACATTTGAAATAAATGCCCCTTCGCATTGAAAAATTCAATGCTCATTATAAAAAAAACTGATTTGTCTTGGCCTGTGGTATACGTTTGGATGCTTTCATTTTAAGTTGGAAATGTCGTCTCAGTTCAATTGTTCAATACTGAACTGAGGGCAGGGTCGTGTCGAATCATTCGAATTATCAAGACATGTCGATATTCCACACTTGTGTTGAAATTTCCAGTTTAAATGCATTTTTTAAAATAAGATGACAAAAACAAGGCGCCGTCGTCATAGGTCCTAAAATCATAGATTGTTTGAATTGTCCAATATTTCAAAAATTATTATTTTATTAATTTATTGCGTTGACTTTAACTCTAACTGTGCAAATTTCCTGAATGCTTAGATTGCGTTTTTAACGTCTAGAAAATAAAAATTTACGAAATGGAAGGAGAGAAAAAAAAGAGGCCGTCATTGAGAGATAAAGTGCACACATATTCAGCTTAAAATACCTCCACACCATTCAAACAGACCCAAGAGATTCAATCAATTAATGGGAATTGATTGAGATTCACTTCCGAGATTCAATCAACTCCCATTTAATGCCGTATCATTCAACACTGAAGAGTTTCAAATAGAGATATCTTTCAAAATGCGTTTTCAATTTTCATTGTCACTTGAAAAAGTAAAGATTATTTTTAAATTCATCGTTCGCATAAAGAGAGCCGCACGAACTTACCCTATCACTGCAGAGAGCGAACGAATCCTTCTGCCGCTGCTGGATCAACAACTCGTAACGACGACCTCCTTTCCGTTCGTTCTGAAACCATGCTGTGCATTTTTTCACTAAGCCAACCAGTCTGTCTACAACGAAAGACAGCGACGTGCTGATAAACATCTTCACTCGCTGCAGTGTTTTTAACCACACTCTAATAATGCATACATAAAGGACCTGTAGGATAAACAAGAGGCATCCTTAACACTAAGCAGCACATCTCACTCATTCTGAGGACATTTTTAATAATTGTATGCTACATCATTCGTTAAAAATATTTTTAAATTGTTTTGCTTTCAATGATGAGACGTTTAGTATGAATCCCATACACCCAGCGGCCGGATTTTCCTGCAGGCTAACTAGGCTTCAGCCTAGGGCCTCAAGATCAAGAGGGGCCTACATTCAAATTGTTAGAAAAATTAGAATTGCACTATTCTAAAAAACGGTAAACGATAAAACACTGAATCGAAAATAAAGAGAAATTCTGCACATATGACTAATAAACAAACATAATAAGTGATTTACAAACTTAAAAACGGGAGGTGAAAGGCCCTCATAAGGGGAATAGCCTAAGACCTCTTTTCATCTAAATCCGGCCCTGCATACACCCCAAGAATTTTTGTAATCCAAACACAACTCGAGGAAGGTCAGTATAATAGGGGAAAGGACACTCTCAGATGGGACTTATGGGAAACGTGCACCCTGCTCAATCATCATCAAACCTATCTGTAGGACATCCAGGCCTGAATGTGTTTGTGTTGGAAACTTTCGATTCGTCCCATTGGCTGTATCGATGTTTTAGGAGCTCGATTGCTGAATGCAAGGCCACTTTAAGCCCGTTTTAAAAATGACATACGGGTGAAAGATCCTATTAGATCACAATCTATCATCAATATTCAAATAGCCGGCAAAGTTCTGGGTCAAAAGGTTACAATAATGTTTTATGGAAAGGGGGCCTGAATGGCCGAGTGGCTAACGCTGTGGCACTCGGTACTACAGGTTTCGGGTTCGAGTCCCGGCGGTGCTATGGACGTTTGTTGTGGTTCGGAATCCACTTTAAACCGCAAGTCCTGGTCCTAACAGGAGCGTTGCGGGGGCATTGCTACTCCGCGTCCGTGTATTATCTTCAAGTGACACGCGCCGCCTGGGTAATGCAAAGTGAGTAACGTCGGTGCAGCGCTTGCCTTAAGGCATCCAAGACCAAGCTGTCTCAGTGTTTGCCAGCTGCATTAGAAAAAAAAATGTTTTACGGAAATTGTTTTTGAATGCCATTGTTCAATTAGGCACCGAAACATTGACTATCATGAACACTAAAATAGATGCATGAATATATTTTGCCAAAATTTGGGAAGAATATACCCCAAAAGTGTATTTTTACTTCACCACGTGATCACTCTTAACTAAGAGATTGCGTGGAACATACTACAATGACTTCCATATATGTAGACATGCATACTTTATGCAAGCATAGAACTAAAATAATACTAATACTATAAAGCATAGCTGAGTGGCAGTCCATCGAGTCTTAGAGAACAAAAATACACGAAAAAAAGGAAACGTTTAAACAAATATACCAATAACTCATGTCTCAACGAATCTATTTAAAACTTTTTTTGTTCAACGCATAAGTGTGTATCATTTAAAACACATAGTTAAAATTATAATAAATTCTGAAAATTAGTACAGCAATTATGACTGTTATGATGCAGCTGCCAAGTTAAAAAATATAGTTTTCCAGACATTCAGCATTAAGTATCTTTAAAGGTCGAGATGAAAATGACTTCTAATGGCTCTGGAAGCATTACTCAAAACTGTTTTCGAAAACTCAAGGTCTGATCTTCAAAATAAAACAATTAAAAATTTTGATTTTTTTAAAACAAAAATCGTGAATTGCATAGGGTCGGTTATCTCAAACAGAGGACTTAGTGGTAAGGGGACCGTGTACGTGGATTCAGGTTCGAATTCCTTAGCGGCGTCTTTTGATGTTCACTTCTGCGAGAAGCGAACAGATTTTGAAGCAAGTGCAGTAATATGTGACATCGGCAGTTGGAGTGTCCGGGCATTACCCCCGAAAATGAGAGATCCCTAAAAAGAAGTTGGAAGGCTTCTTCTCATTCTTCGTCGGTGGGCTGCTCACGGTATGCATCATGGGGCCCACCGATGTGCAAGAAAATAAAAACCCACTGATCCCATAACCTATTTCTATGTGTCGGCAATAGAAATGTTAATGTGTATCCGCAACGTACGACGAAAGTGATTCGATATTAGTTTACGAGTTCCCCGTATTTTTAATATCTCCTTCCACACTTCATTTCTCTTGCTGAAAAATATTGCATTTTTAGTAATAAATAGGCGTATCCCTTCATGAAAATTAAATGCTATATACGAAAAAATTAATATTTATATATTGTATATGCACAAAAACTTTTTAATAAATGATATTATTTATTTATATATTATATTGAAATCTAAATATCTTAAATTTTTATATAAGGAAAACATTAGTTAATCCAGTGACATAAAAAACTTACCCGTGGATTCAAAATGTCTGAACTCAGTGAATCCCTTTTAAAAATAGCCGAACGCAAATTCGCCTCGTTCCTTGGTGCTTCCTGAAGAACGACTGGAGAAAGAGAGCGGAATCAGGTAAACAGGGATCAGTTTATCTGTCGCCATTAAATCTGCAAAGGACGAATTCTATGCGGGTCTGAATTTTTAATAACAACTATTTAAGGTAAGAATTTCATTCTAAACGCAGTTAATATTTTGAAAGGAGCTTTATGCTTAAAACGCTCCGTAAATTGAACTGGCATGCATAAGAAACTAATTTACTGACAAAAAAAAATCTATGTCAATTTCTACTTTTTTTTTCAGTCTATTGCAGAAAGTCCTTTATAAATAATTTTCAATAATTTTTTTAAGTATATCTGGTGCCTTCTATTGGTAGATATATGCAACTTAAATCTAAAAAATCTAAAATTAATTAATTAAATATAATTACTAAATTAATATTTGAAAAAACTGTATTAACATCCAGTGTCATCCATTACAAGTTCAAAAAATGTATTTGAACTTGCGTGGATGAATAAAAAGTACTTTATGAACGATTGAAAATTTGAACAAGATATATATAGGGAGAATATGAGCTAATAGAAGGAATTAAAAAAAAAAAAAAAAAAAAAAAACCCCGATTTGCAAATGGGATTTTTTTTTTTTTTTTTTTTTGACGTCTGAATGACAATTATTTTAAATTGAAATCCGAACGACATTATAAAACACTCCAAAAATTCTTATCATTCATCTTACTAATATGAATAGTAATATAATCTTTAACATCATTGAAAACTAGAGGAACACCTTTCTGCTGATTTCTACACTGGTTTACAAAAACTGAGAGGGAGTAGTCGAAATTTTCCGTTTATTCGAATTTAATGAAATCTGGCAAAAGAATTCATCCATCAAATAATGGTTTACATTTTAGTAGCAAAATAAGACAGTAGAATAATTTTCTGTCCTGAAAACACACGAAATCAAATCATACCAAAACTACTATAGTTACTTAGTGTTTTGTTATTGATATTTTTAGGATGAAGTCTCAAAACGCATCATTTCAACACCCTCGGTGTAGTTGATAGGCGTTATGTTGGTTTTCCAGTGTGGGGCAAATTCAGTCATCTGAAGTTAGATTAACATTATTTCTGTTGTTTACTATTGCCTCTTGGGGATTTTCAAAACCAATTTCTTCATTGACACGAAAAACGAGGAAACAAGCATCCAAAAATTGCTGAAAAGATGAATTGTTGAATGATGCCGATTAAAAGGTGATATCTTCCTCTAAAACGTTCTATTCAGGTTCGAATCCTGGCGGTGGCATGGATGTTTGTTAGCACAAGATGACCGTAGAACGACAAACCAAAACCAAAAAAACTGTTTTGTTGCTGTTTCTTATCCCACTTGGCTGGCCAAGCCCATACGTACTCATGATTGAAGGGGAAGGAAGCAGCTTCTGTTGTGATGGAGCACCCGTAGGTAGAAGTCCGACTTTGGCTCCGTGACGCTCTTTACAGTCATAGGAGACCGGGACCTACGGCTTAAAGTGGATTCCGAACCACTACAAACATCCATGGCACCGCTGGGATTTGAACCCGAAACCTGTGGCATCGAGCGCTAGACACTCGGCCGTTCAGGTCCCCAATTTGTGAATGCCAACGGCACGCGGTGTTTCCAGGTGGTCACCCACCCAAGTACTGACCGCGTCCAATGATGCTTGACACACCAAAAAAATAAAACGCTCTAACCAATAAAAAAAAGCATTGTCTAATATTATTATGCATTTTGCGGGGCCTGATGGCCGAATGGCTAGCGCTCTGGCGTTCGGTATCGGGTACAGGTCACAGTACAGGTACCACAGGTATCGGGTTCAAATCCCGGCTTTCCCATGTATAGTGGTTCGGAATCCATTTTAAGCCGTAGGTCCCGGTCCTAACAGGATCGTAGAGCGCTGCGGGGCATTGTTACTCCGCGTCCGTGGCTTACCATCAAGTTACACGCGCCACCTGGGTAATGCAAAGTGAGTACGTCTGTGCAGCACTTGCCTTAAGGCACCCAAAGATCAAGCTGTCTGTGTTTGCCAGCTGCATTAGAAAGAAAAAAAAAAAAATATCTGAAATTGCTTCTCAAACGAATCATTCCAATAGGTGGGTAACATTTTGGAAAGACAGATTTGAATAAACTAACACTGCACACCATGGCTTAATTATCCGCAATTAATTTAGTTAAATACTCGAAAAAATGTCTATTTCAGATACGAACCCATTTCATTCGTCGTTCGAGATAAATTCCTAAGGCCGTTCAAGCAAGTAGATTACCCAAAATCAATGTTGTTTTCGAGCAGTCAAAGTTAAAGCTTTTATGTTCGCCTCAACGTCATTTTCAGGGATTGCTACTTTTTAAAAGTTAAAGTGAAACTGCAAAATTGGCCTTTTTGCCTTATCAGTTCTGTTTGTTTGAAAAAAAAAAAAAAAGACTGTATCATGGGTGTAACTCGATTTTTTTTCTCTATTCCTCATTCATTTTTCTTCTGTCAAAAAATTTGAAGAATTCATTAGCATTTTCTCATTTAATTCTTCTTGTCATTTGCGTTTATTTACATAGTAATAAACGCAATACAATGGGATGCATATAAAAACTATTTTTCGTAACATAGCAAATTTTTCCCAAGATATGCATAATAAAATAATGCTTTATATTATTTTTTTTTTTTGTTCCAATGCAGCTGGCAAGCACTTAGACAGCTTGGTCTTGGATGCCTTAAGGCAAGCACTGCACAGACGTTACTCACTTTGCATTACCCAGGGGGCGCGTGTAACTTGAAGATACGTACGCGGTGTAACAATGCCCCCGCAACGCTCTACGATCCTATTCGACCGGGACCTACGGTTTAAAATGGATTCCGAACCACTACAAACATATAGGGTACCACCGGGACTCGGACCCTATAGAACCGAGCACCAGAGCTCTAGCCACTCGGCCATTCAGGCCCTATATATTATTCTAAACGGAATAAATGATTAAATACTTAAAACATGTGCTTTCTATTTTAAACGGTAGCAATATAAAATTACAATTGCTGTCCATTTAAATAATCATTATTAATATATCTGTTTTCATTATATTATAGTATACATTAATATATATATACTTTATATTTCAAGGAATTTATTATTTTTATTTTGAATAAATAGAATAGTTCACTGACATTATTTTAAACATTCCTTTTATTAAAAAATGGCAGCTGCAAAGCTTAAATCAAAATGCATACTCAAAACAAAACAAAAGACAATTGCTAATATAGCAAACTGCAGAAAATGTCACAGAGATGTTGTCCCAACTCGACTGTCTTTTCGTGAACAAAATTAAATCTGAAAGTGAAGATTGCATTCCTTCCTTTAATCCTTCAGGAATACGATCCTTTCAGGGCAACCACGCGGCGACCTCATCTGAATATTACATTACATTGATCTTTTTTGCAAAATTGGTTTTTTTGCTCAGTGGAGTTGTCAATTGGAAATATTTTTTTTTTTGGTCTTGAATGTCTTAAGGCAAGCGCTGCACAGACGTTACTCACTTTGCATTACCCAGGGGGCGCGTGTAACTTGAAGATAAGTCACGGACGCGGTGTAGCAATGCCCCCGCAACGCTCTATGATCCTATCAGAACCGGGAACTACGGTTTAAAGTGGATTCCGAACCACTACAAACACTACATATTTCCAAGCCATGGCATCGCCGGGACTCGAACTCGAAACCTGTGTCAATTGGAAATATATATATATATATATATATTTCCAATGTTTCGAGCATTTCGAGCATTTTTATGTTTTCAAGCATTTTTTAAAAGATTACGCTTAAGTTATTTTCTTTGTTGCAGTTTAAATGAGAATATATATATATATTCTTAAGCTTAGAGAACTTAAGCTTAATCTTTTAAAAAATGCTTCCCGAAACATTTCGTAGCCAGTAGTTTTATCTCTCAGCTCATTATTGTTGAACAAATTTCGCGTAGCTTACATTTTCCATAAATGCTCCACACTCTGGGTGTTCTCTCTCACATATCTGTCAATAAATAGCAAATCACCCCCATCACTTCACTTTCACACGCTGCTAATTAAAAGAAACACTCCCAGTGGGCCACAAATCATCCCGCTCACATACTGCACGCATACAAATTATTAAGCGTAGTCGGTCAACACAATTACTCGCTTGGTGGCCATATTATTGTGAAAAGTCACGAGGATCTAACACATGATTCGAAATTTACTTTTATAGCAGGCTTTACTGCCAAATGGTTTTTCTTCAATCCTATATCTTACACACTCTAAATGGAAGGTACTGCCTCTATTTGATGTTATCAGAATACATCGCTAGATATGTTTTTACTGGCATCCAGTCATCTAGCGAGTTGAAATAACGTCCTGCGGGTATACATTCCTTGATAAAGCTATATGCAGGATATTATAATTAATCTCGTTTGGGTTTCTATTTTATTTCCTTTTTGGTTATTACTCATTTCTTTCGGATTTTGAAGACTTCATGGTCAGCATGTTTCACAACCTATTATTGTATATTTAGTGTTTGTACATTGTAAGTTTCGGTGTTCTTTTTGATCTGTCAATGCAGTTTTTAGACGTTCAACCGTTTGTATTTGTCTAATGATTTCCAGTTTCGTTGCTGCAGGATTTCGGATGTTGAATAATGTCTTTCCTTTTTTTGAGAGTTCTGAATGTGAGACACATCATGATTTTAAATGGCGTATGATCGGGTGGTTTTATCATACAATTTACGTCTATCAAATACTGTTGTGGATTTTGTTGTGCAGGATTGATGCGTTTTAAAATTCCCCTTTGGTTGTTGTGTTCTTTATATTGATAAATATTGCTTGAGCGATCACACCAAGATCATTGATTTAATGTGGGGACTTCGAGAATGATTCCGTTTTCTTCTGAAACAAGTGGAATATGTATCCAAAATTACAATTGTAAGGTTTAAGTATAATTAAATTGTCACGAGAGTTCGCCACTGTGACCAGTAACTGGCACCATAACTGTGTCGACTGGTGAGTACATGCGGTTAGATTTTAAGATGACGAGGAGAACGCTAGGAGCTTCTGAGGGAGATACACGGTCAGGGACCATATGTGATGTGTTCATGGTTTTTAAGTATAAAATAGAATTAATATTGTAGAAGAGCACAGGGTGCCACGCGTGTGTAGTATTGTTAATATTGTAAATGAATTCATATAGAAATATTGGTGTGTTTCCGTCCACCTGACACAACCAGTCACTAGCTGGCGACTACACAATTAAAAATTTTTAAGTGTTTAGATTACTTTAGAAAACATTGAAATAATTTATCAATTTTTTTTCCTTCGCCACCGGATTCTTCATCGCAGCTTTCGTTGGAATTTCGTTTCAATGCACGCCATACGAAGAATATTGTCCTTGCTTCCGCGCGAAGCTTTGATGGTCGGAGAGGAATGAGCTGACCACCGACTTCTCCCCCGCCGAGAGTGGCAGGTGGTCCAACAGCGCGGAAGTCGAACGCGAGCTTTGTTGAATCAGAGCGCGAAGAAATTAAGCGTTTCGTTTACTGAGCGGTTACTGGATGTGACATCTGCATTGAGGAGCAGCGCTAAGGCTCTTCGGAAGTGTTCCCATCCTACCAGGGTGCTTTTGAAGGTTCTGTTATAACAGGAGTATTGCCATTACTTTTATTGCATGCTGCTTCGGCTATTGTTGAATCCTGTAGTCTTATTTTGAATCCTGTAGTCTATTTAATACTTTTTATTCACCCACTCAAGTTCAAACACATTTTTTTTTTTTTTTGAACTTGTAGTGGATGATAAATTTAATTCATTAATTTTAGCTTTTTTTTTTAAGTTGCATATATCTACCCATATATGACGCCAGCTAAACTTAAAAATGCAGTAAAGAGCTGCAATATAGTGTGAAAAAATGTAGGAATTGAATTAAAAATTTTTTTTTTTATATTACTTGTTTATTTTCAGAAACAACTGTTTATTTTTAGGTTTTACTGTTTGTTATTAACTTGTTCATTTTAGGGCGACTCTTTTTCTTATTGAACCCAATCAAACTCTAAAAAGATACATTTACTTTTTCATTACTTAACCCAGAACCAGCACCACACCGAGAGGCTGCATGAAGCCACCTTCAGCAATCTTTATATTAAATCACCCAATTGAATAATTTTTTACAACGATTGCAGATTTAGAATGCATTTATTGTAAAGATTGGTAAAGATGTTTTTCATTCTATTCGAAATAATGAGGTTTCTCTGCTGTATTTCAAACTCTTTTACTGCAGCATGTATCTCAAAAGACTTCGATCAAAACAATCTGAAGGTGGTTTAAACAAACACGTTCATCCAACGGAGGGTGCTCCTTTGGGTCTCCAGACTCTAGGAACCCAAGGGCAGTTTAAAGTGGGGTGCGCGAAGCAATGCTTGGGGCCAAAGACGAACTGAAACAAAAATCTCTTCACAGTGAGTGGAAGCGATTAAAAACCTGCTCTCGAGATCCGGTAGGCTCAGTAACGAAGGCCATCTGGCCATTTGCTTCTGCATACCAGGGCGAGGACAGAACCTCAAATGATGGGGCAGAAATAAATGCAAAGTATCTTCGAATTGAACAAGCAGAGGCCATCCTATTTAAATTAACAAATGCAATCACGTGGCTCCTATTCAATTCTAATTAAAAGTGTCCATTTGGAAATTAATATAATTGTTGTATGCGTAGTATTTTAAATAAATAAATAATTTGATTTTTGACCACGCGCACACACATATACATACACAGTCCAGTCACATTAATGTGACTACCTGTCAAAAGCCAGAATATACACTCTTGTATATTCTGGCTTTAAGTGGAGTGCGATATTAAGTGGTATTTAAGTGGTATTAAGTGGAATTCTTTATATACACTCCACTGCAATGTGCTGCCACCTGCCTTTTGGGATTGGTTATTTCACGTTGACGTCGAAAGTAGGTGGTGGAGGTCATATTAATGTGACTGGACTGTATATATATATATATATATATATATATATATATATATATATATATATATATATATATATATATATATATATATATTATATGGATAACCACATTTAATTATTTTCGTCTTAGAGACACGTGATCATATAGATTTAGTGATTTACACCACCCCGAACTAACTTTCCATTCGCCGGATTGCAGGAAAGAGATCATTCAATTTCTGGCGCCATGCTACGCCAAACACATCCACTGTCTCTGCCACTTGGCTCTTTTATTCGCAGCGACCCTCAAGAATTAATCTTGTTGTTGAATATTTTTATAAAACTTCTTCAGGTCGCCGATTGATTTTTTTGAGAAAGTGGAAGGGCTGAATAGAAATTATCGCCTGATGTAGGTTATAAAAGTTTCTTCTGTGTTTACTGCACAACACTATAGAATGCCAAACAAAGATTTCAGATCAATTCACATCCTAGCTGGAAATTGGACATGTATGATTCAATCTGACCTTCATTCAATTCCTTCTAAAAAAATTCTAAATAATTTCTATCTAAATATTTGCTAATGGAACAACTTTTCAACAATGGAAAATCAGTTTATTTTTGTTTTGCTTCAAAACATTCGAAATAATGACGTTTACAAAATTTTATTACTTATTCTTTTTTTATGAGGCAAATTAATTATATTAGATTTTGCTACCCTCTAAATTCAATCCTTTATTGATCTTTTTAAATGGGTCCTGATCGTACCAATTCCATGCAATGAATAACGGGGCAGTGGCATAGGCCATTTGCTGATCTAATACATTAAAAAAAAAACCTTTTGGTCAAACTACACAACTGAACAGTTTTAAAAATAAAGTCCATTTTCTCCACTTTTTTTTTTTTGTCAACGTTAAATGGAGTCGGTCGTAACACTTTAAAAATAGTGGAAAATACAAATCTAATCTTTGCAGATTTAAAACTGGATCGTCATCCTTGAACGCAAAGCATGACTTTTCAAAAAACAAATGAGTAATAGGACGTACATGCATAACATGTCTAATACGTTTTTATAGAACCCCTCGCAAGCAAACTATTTGTTGAAACTTGGAATAAAAAGTACGACACTGACAATGAATTTTCAATTTTATACGTTATACAAATATATACATATATGCATTTTATTACATTGAAGTGTATATAAAACATAATTTTTACGTGAACTTTTACATAATTTTAATGTTACAGGGACTACAACTAGAATATAAATTTAAAAAACGTTCTCCTAGTGAGTGTTTCACTTATAACCTTCTTGCAAACGAAATCGACAGCAATACCCAAAATAGGAATTGCAACGTAACAAACACATCGTCCTCGCAGAGCTTAACGTTGGCTCGTGAGCTTCCTGAAATCCGCCAAATAGCACAGTGTTGTTATTCAGTATTTCATATTGAATTTTATACTTGAACTAGTTGACCCGGCAAACGTTGTTTTGACGTATATGTACATTTCTATAAAATATTTTTATTTAAATAAAAAAAAAAAACTAACTTACTATAAGTGTGTGGAAATGTGGTTATGATTGGAAGAGGAATGGAACGTTGCAGACAATGACGGCGTATAAAATGATAATAAACTAACCATTTATTTATTTCATCCTTTACATTTTATTAAATTAATAAATATATTTTAAATTACATTATATAATAGCTGTATATGCATCAAAAATAGTTATTTACATATTTACTACTAATTATGGCAATTAAAAAATAATCAACGTCAATCTCTAAGTGCAATGGAGTGTACGATATTTTGGTTAGTCCGTCTTTAGCCAGCACAAACAAACTGGATGATTTACCCACACGCGAACATGCCACGTATAGTTGTCCGTGGGAAAAACATGGTGTGCCCAAATCTACGCCACAAACAGATATCGTTTGGCCTTGCGACTTATTGATTGTCATTGCGAATGCCAATAATAATTGGAAAGTGAATACGTTTGAATTCAATTGGCACATTTGTGGGAATCATAGGGATTCGTGGCAGCAATATATTTTCGCCTCGGTACTTGCCATTCAAAATGCTGGCTTCGATAACGTTTTTCATTAATTTTTTAATGACTAATCGTGTTCCATTGCACAGTCATGGTGGGTTCAAATCACGAATCAAAATAACCGGAGATCAACCTTTAATTGTAAATGATGCGGTGGCATGCCTGGCAAATCAATGAATTCAAAAACTCAATTGGATAATTTATATTTTAAACTTAATTGGATAATATATTTTTATATATTGGATATTTATAATTTATTATTTATTATTTTTACTCATTGGCATCGCAAACTGTATCGATAGATTTGTATGACACCATGTTCCCTGGCAACAACTGTTGTATATTGGAATTTAAACCATTGACGTCCACATTTTTTGCTGCCAAAATTGCTCTTTCTGCCAACCAATCAAGATTTTTGAATTGTGTGAATACATCGGGAAATATGTGGTCGATGAGATTATTTTGCGAGTCGATGATTGTGCAGAAATCTGTAGGAAATTTTATGCATCCAGTATTTTCATGTACATCAATTTTTCCATCGCCATTATCTAACAGTTGTTTTGAGAATGTTTCAGCGGATGGATCTTGAAGCATTTGAACGTGCATGTTTACTTTTAGTTGTAATTTTTCAACATTACGCCACAGTGACGATGATTTTAAGCAAGCGTTGATCTCATCAGCGTACGTTGAATGGCAGGAAGTGTTTGCCTGAAATCACCTGAAAGGAGTAACAGAGTGCCGCCAAATAGTTTGTCGTTATAAGTTTATGCTTTCGATAATCTTATGCTTTCGAATTGCAAATCACACTTACTTTACTGGAATCCCATATTCGCCACAATAAAGAAAATTACAACACAATTACACCTGTAAGTTAAAACGCAATAACAGCCATCTTTATTTTTCTTAAAACAATAATAAAGTTGCCAATTTTGCTTAACTAAACATTAACACACGCTACACGTGTAAATATAATTTAATGTTACACGTGCAAAGAATATAACTTAACAAAACATTAACTTAAGACAACTTAAGTCATTAACACGCTACACGTGCAAATATAACAGTATTCGTTCTCTTATTATTTGACTTACCTTTAACAATGATAAAGCACGTATATTTATTTAACACGTAAATATTTCTCTTTTAAATTAAAACTATTCCCACAAAAACGTTGCGTATAATATATACAGGTAAAACAACGGCCGTTGTTGGCGCGAAGAGTTCACAACACGTGTTGATTTATATAAGATCACTTAATTAATTAAAAGTAAAAAAAAAAATGAAGCCGATTAAAGACTTTAATTTTTGTTTAAGCACACGTGCTGTAATGTCATGACTAAGAAATTAAAAAAAACCACTACATTGTTCTACGAAAGAAATTTTAAAAAATATTTAGGAGTGGACCACCCTTATCACTTAGGGGTTTAAAAAATAGATTACGACCGATTCAGAGCTACCAAATATGCACAAAAATTTTCATAAGAATCGGTCAAGCCGTTTCGGAGGAGTTTGGCAACAAACTCTGTGACACGAAATTTTATATATTAGACTAGTTGACCCGGCAAACGTTGTTTTGCCGTATACATTATTTCTATAAAATATTTTTTTAGAATAAAAAAAAAAAACTAACTTACTATAAGTGTATGGAAATGTGGTTATGATTGGAAGAGGAATGGAACGTTGCAGACAATGACGGCGTATAAAATGATAATGCACAAACCATTTATTTATTTCATCCTTTATATTTTATTAAATTAATAAATATATTTTAAATTACATTATATAATAGCTGTATATGCATCAAAAATAGTTATTTACATATTTACTACTAATTATGGCAAATAAAAAATAATCAACATCAATCTCTAAGTGCAATGGAGTGTACGATATTTTTGGTTAGTCCATCTTTAGCCAACACAAACAAACTGGATGGTTTACCCACACGCGAACATGCCACGTATAGTTGTCCGTGGGAAAAACACGGTGTGCCTAAATCTAAGCCACAAACAGACATCGTTTGGCCTTTGCGACTTATTGATTGTCATTGCGAATGCCAATCTAATTGGAAGTGAATACGTTTGAATTCAATTGACACATCTGTGGGAATCATAGGGATTCGTGGCAGCAATATATTTTTGCCTCGGTACTTGCCATTCAAAATGCTGGCTTCGATAACGTTTTTCATTAATTTTTTAAGGACTAATCGTGTTCCATTGCACAGCCATGGTGGGTTCAAATTACGAATCAAAATAACTGGAGATCCAACCTTTAATTGTAAATGATGCGGTGGCATGCCTGGCAAATCCAATGAATTCAAAAATTTCTTTTTTCTTTTTCAACATTACGCCACAGCGACGATGATTTTAAGCAAGCGTTGATCTCATCAGCGTACGTTTAACGTGGAATGGCAGGAAGTGTTTGCCTCAAATCACCTGAAAGGAGTAACAGAGTGCCGCCAAATAGTTTGTCTTTATAAGATTTTGCTTTCGATAATCTTATGCTTTCGAATTGCAAATAACACTTACTTTACTGGAATCCCAGATTCGCCACAATAAAGAAAATTACAACACAATTACACCTGTAAGTTAAAACGCAATAACAGGCATCTTTATTTTTCTTAGAACAATAATAAAGTTGCCAATTTTGCTTAACTAAACATTAACACACGCTACACGTTTAAATATAATTTAATGCTACACGTGCAAAGAATATAACTTAACAAAACATTAACTTAAGACATTAACACGCTACACGTGCAAATGTAACAGTATTCGTTCTCTTATTATTTGACTTACCTTTAACAATGATATAATATTTATTTAACAGGTAAATATTTCTCTTTTAAATTAAAACTATTCCCACAAAAACGTTGCGTATAATATATACAGGTAAAGCAACGGCCGCTGTTGGCGCGAGTTCACAATACATGTTGATTTATATAAGATCAATTAATTAAATAAAAGTAAAAAAAAAAAATGAAGCCGATTAAAGACTTTAATTTTTGTTTAAGCACACGTGCTGTAATGTCATGACTAAGAAATTGAAAAAAAACCACTACATTGTTTTACAAAAGAAATTTTAAAAAAATATTTCGGGGTGGACCACCCTTATCACTTAGGGGTTTAAAAAATAGATTACGACCGATTCGCAGACCTACCAAATATGCACAAAAATTTCATAATAATCGGTCGAGCCGTTTCGGAGGAGTTTGGCAACAAACACTGTGACACGAGAATTTTATATATTAGATAATGGACACAGCTGCCTGTTGAACCTCTTCCGAAATGTAACTATTTGACGTGAGGAGGGCCGCGTTTTTTTTCTTCTTCTTTTTTTATAGTATGCATTTTGTATTTATTATTTGGATTATTTATTTACATGCTCATTGTAGGAAGCAGGATTCTCAAACATTAGATTTTTTTTTTTCAAATGTTATTAATTTACTGAAAAGAAAGCAAAACACAATTCATTCTGGCATAATAAAATCCACTTATAAATAGGATTGTATCAGTACTGCACCATGCATTTAATCCTTAATTTACCAATACTAAATTTTTAAAAAAAGTTAAATTCATTTGCGTATCGTATTTGTGGCGCAGAATTTCTTTTTACGTGCACTACACAGTTTTAATGGAAATTTACTTATTTTAGTCCATGAAATCGTAATTTTTCTGATTTTTTTCTTAACTGTTGGAAGTCAGTTTATTCACGAAGATTTCGTGACTCCATGCTTACTACTTTGTGACAAAAAAAATCAGAAAGTACCAAATAAAAGGTTTTTATTATATGATTGCGAGCTTCCTTGATTCCGAAGGATTTCTTTGATTTCTTCAAAATATCGACTGAAACGCTTGCGCAATCTTTCGAAATATGTTTAGAGAATTATACTTTTATGAGAATTAGAAATGATGTCTACGAGATAAGACCGATAAAAAATTATTTTTTATTACTGAACAAGCATGGCTACTTTCGTTTTAATCCATATCGCAGGTATCGCTATCGCTTTAACATGCTTATTTTCACTTTATTCTTTAGTTATCTGCGGAAAAAGTTTTAAAACCAATCAAATTTTGTTGAATTCTGTACTTTTCCTACTAAGTCGGTTCAACCGATTTCTCCTCAGTTTCATTATCACTTTGTAAAAATGCCCTGGTAAAAAAATCCGTGACGTCACTAGAAAACTTGAATCTGACGAAAAAAGTTGCGATTTGTAAAACGTGGACAAAGATTTGCAAATCTCTTGTAATGTAGAAAATACCCATATACTTTGTTCCCAGGAGAGAGGAATGCATGTTCTTTAACAAGTACATAATAGTAACCTATATAATATAATAATAGTAGTAACAATAATAATAGTAACCTATATAACCTATATAATATATAATAGTAACCTATCTCTCAAATTTGACAGTAGATAAACAGTGTTGTGTGTAGTTATATTATATGCAATTAGTGTTTTGCACTAATGAGAACAAGTCACTCAAATCTGATATCAGATATTCAGTGTCATGCATAATGAGATCTCATGAAATTAGCGATTGTCTTGTACGACCTCCACAGGTCGAAACAATTACAGATGGAATATGGACTATACCTTGAGTTTTTGCATCATAATTGGTGATAGACCAGGGTCTGAGAAAGTGTCTACTCCAATACTAAGAAACTGAGCTCCCCCTCTTGATGGATTTTTTTAAAGAGAGGCTTTTGGAGAAGAAGAGAGAGAGAGAGAGTTCTGTGACGAGTCGACAAGTAGTGCTGTCTTTCTCTTTTTCTGAAAGTGATTGAATAGACCGGAATTTCCGCCTGTTCACAAAGTGAGCCCCTTGTGGTTTCGTGTATCGCGCCGTGTGATAATTAATGTCTGCCGCACTCCCGCTGAAATAGATTCGTCTTAAACTTGAGAACTCTGCAAATCTCCTTCCTTGGAGTGAACTGCACTTGCAAATCAAATTTAATTTTCAGTTTTCAGTTTTATGTGTTTTTTCCTTTTGAAATGTTTTTATGTGTCCTTGTAGTAACGTGTGAAATCGTGTCACACGTTAAGTACAAGGACATACAATAATAAATGCCTTTATCGGATTTTTATTCAGTCTTGTATAATAAAATTCAGTATAGAATTATGTGACTGGAATAGAACATGATGGTCAAAAATAACAACCCGTTTAAAAAAAAAAAAAAGACAAATAAATATTATAAAACCTAAGGAGGCCCAGTGCTTTGGTCTGTCTGCGATGTGTGAAAACATCGCAGAGAACAGATTTGCAGGGGGAAGAGAAGGAAGCAAAGGAGGAAGACATTGATGGAAGCGGAGACATGTTAACGCATGCCTATTGTAATTGAAGTAGGCTGCAGAAAGTTTGCACTGCAAGTCACTGAGGTTCCTGTCAAAAGTGGATACGACGGTGATGTTCCCAAAGATTATGTGTCCTTTGGTGGTAATGAGTTCACTTGTACCCATGGTTCTAAAGACACAAATTCTTATCCAGATAGACAATGTGAGTAAAGTCCTTTTTCAATACATCTCCTCGCATTTTACCAGGCTTCAGGTTCGAATCCTGGCGGTGGCATGGAAGTTTGGGAGTTGTTCAGAATTCAAGTTAAACTGTAGGTCCCAATTAACCCAAAATGAGCCAAAAGGACCGTAGAGCGACACACCAAACCTCGAATTTTACTTTCACCTTCATTGCGCAGAAACCAACACTATAAAATGTCATCAAAAATTTCACGCATTTTTTGGATTTCACATGAATACATTTCATTTCATTAGAGCTCTTTGTGTTGTATTGGTTTTTCCAATGACCCTTGCTTATTCCCGAATCCCGTTTTGATCCCGAGATATCACGGTGGGCATTTAGCTCGGCCGCCAGGTGAACTCCCTCCCCACTGCAATCTTTCAGCCTTCCTCTACACAATGATTTTCAGAATTACGTGCAATTTCGAAATGATTAACATTTCAAACTGAGAACGTAACTCTCCCACCCTGAACCATGAGGATCTATGTTATAGATGTTCTCATATGAAAGAGAAATAATATTAACTTTTTCTATTGTAGGAGGGAAAAGTTTAACAAATGCAAATGCAAAAAAAACCTCGGAAATTGGCTTTCATAGTCGGCAACTGATCCAATTGTGCTCACGGGATTGATCAAATCTTGGACGAAGGGACCATTCAACTGTTTTTTCACCCCTTATTCACTCGTTACTGCAGGGCCTTTCCCCACACCCCGACTCGTTCACGCGGAGGTCAAACAGATGTCTATTCCTGCCCTCCCCCTCCCTCTTAACAGTCGGTGATGCGCGGGGTGCTAGTGCAAATTCGTTCGATTTTCCTCATTGTATTCGTGGGTATATTTCAGTTAAAGGACTCCAATCGCAATTATGCCCAATAGTTTTGTGAAGCCCTAAACCAGGGATGGGCAAACTACCGCCCGCCGGAAGTTTCCATCAGGCCCGCGGATCGAATTTTAATTTTAATGTCCGAAGCAAATTAGATATATAAATATATATTTCTTTTATCTCATTTTCTACTTTGATTAAATATTATTTTTTCTTTTGGTAGGATGTAGGATTATGTAGGATTTGAAAATGCATAATAAATAGGATGACTGCTTTTTTTTTCTTGGAAGAAACCACCCAGTTTCTTCAAACCATTGTAAAACCTCTATTTATAAGAAATTAAAAAAAAAAAAAAAAAAATGCTTCCGCTTGCTATCTAATCATAAAAGTAATATACATTCCTATGTTAGATAAAACGAGATTCCTATTTTTTAAAATATTATAAATATTAGTAAAATAGAGAAGTAAAGCATTTTTTTTTTTTTTAAACGATTGCCCATTTGGGCAGTCTTTCGCTTACAAGTCTCTTTTAAGACAGCGAACTTCGATCTCTTGCGACAGTCAGAGCAGGCTCAAGGTTAATAAATGGTATCCTCATGTTATATTTCAAGCAAAATGTATAAAAAATGCACATCCTGGCCCATACATCGAAGGCCCATACACTTGCCCAAAGCATCACGAATAGCATTCGGATGCCACTCTTCAAGTGAGCTTCTGTTGTTCTTATCTGTTGCGTCTAGGGATTGCAATACCGGTATACCGAATACCGGTAATTTGAGCCATTTGTACAATTTTTGTAATAGCGGTATTCACAAGTTTAAATACCGTTTTTTTCGATATTTGCTAGAAATTTACAATTCTTATCTGTGAAAACAAGGTTGTAGTTGTAAAGTGTGTAACATTTCTATATTTTTTAAATTGGTGAGTTTGTTATTCACATTGTATTTGCATATCATACTTTAGAGTTCAAAATATTTTTCAGATTTATTATATATATACTCATAAATAATACCCCATAATAATGAATAAGAATAACTTTAAAGAACATAAAAATCAGTTGATGATACTTCGGTTTGGTTTCATTATTTCTATGATGAAAAGAATATGGTAGCCCAATGTAAAAAATGTTCAAGAGATATTAAAGTGAATGAAGGAAGTACAAGAGGACTCCATACGCATTTAAAAACGAAACATGATACTAATTTGTTAAAGAGGAAAGAATCTAATTGCGATGAAGATATAAACTCAAGCGCAGTTTCTAAGCCCAAACCATCAGGGAATAATGAAATTATAAGTAAAATGACAGCATTAGATGGTTTGCCATTTCGAGTGTTTTGCAATTTCTTTCTTATTCTAAAATTTCAACTACCGTTATGAAAACCGGTATTAAGATCTAAAAATACCGAATACCGGTATTGAACTTTTGGTCCGATATTGCACTCCGTAGTTGCGTCATTTTGTCGTACCTTAGTTGATTCCCTTCTGCTTGCGTTTTTTAGTTAAATGTCTTTATTCGGAGCAACTAGCACAGAAGAAGAAGCGAGGCTTTCTCTATTGGACTATTTTTAAGACACAGTGCATAACCTTTCTTTTTATTTCTTTTTTAATTTTTTTGTAAATAATTTATTTTCAAAATTTAAGCTAAGAATAACTGAATTAAAAGCAAGTTTATGTTTTTGTAGGATTTCTTTGAGCAGTTCCTTCCAGAAGGAATTATTTCGATCTGGGGGATTAAAAAAAAAAAGACAGACGAGGGTGAGCCCCCGTGTTTCTCGATGAAATCACTTGTTAAAAAGTTTTCGAACGAAGGGAAGTAAAAAATACCTATTTCAGTTGCGCTGTTATGTGTATGCATTGTTTACATCGAGATTAAAAGCTGGAAAATTCCAAATAACTTCTTTTTTTTCTCAGAGAAGGGTTTTTCTTTCATTAATAATAATAATAAATTGAAAGCAAGCGGAAGTTTATGTTTCTGAAAAATCCCTTATCCATTCTGTTTTGGACTTTTTATGTTTAGACGTTATCACAAGTGGATTAATTCTTGGATACTAACAAAATTATTGATGTTAACTGCTGTCATTTCCAAATTCCTTACACTTCTTTTCTTCAAATTTTAGCACTTGCTTCTTTTTCTGCATAGCAGTGCTCCTTCCTTCCCGGAGTCTAAATCGGAAGGATTTTTACCACATGCGTTTTTTTTAAACGTCCGTTTCTGGCATGGACTTGGAACTTTCGGTATGGGTTTGTTTTCTTATTTTCTAATGCCTTGATTTCAGTTTGAAGAGTCAACGTGCTACCCGCGAGGTCATTACTGACCCCCTTGTTGTTGTGACTAATCCTCAATGTCCTGCAGTGTGGACGGATATTCCATGAGTGATCTACTCATGGATGGAGGGAAAGGGGGCAGCTTCTGTTCTGATGGAGCACCCGTAGGTAGAAGTCTGACTTTTGCTCCGTGAAGCTCTTACAGTCTTACACATATGAGAATGGGACTCGAACTTGCGAGACTCAAAACTTGAACTGAATCCATTTTAAGCCGAGACTATACGGCTTAAAGTGGATTCCGAACCACTACAAACATCGATGGCAATGCCGGGACTCGAACCCGAAACCTGTGGTACCGAGCGCTAGGCTCGACCATTCAGGCCCCTTACTGACTCGTTGCAAACGCGAGCTCTTGGGAAGTGTGCGCAGGAATCTTGTTGCATGAACACACGCCATTACCTAAATCTGCTAATCAGCATACATAGAATTGAATCACAGATTAAAATGTAAATACAATAAAATATAAACGGATTTATGATTTCGTCAATGGTCTAAATATTAACAGGTAATTAAAATTGGTCCATTGCAGAATGTCATACGTAGTCATAATTTTAAACATTCGCAAAAATTAAACTCATAACCAATATGACGTCTCCTGTTACTAAAACTAATAATGAAAACTAAACAAAAAAATTAAATTTAAAACTTACAATTTTTTCCCCCTTTATTGCGATCTAAACATTATTGAAAAGAATACCGAAATGAAGTAGAAAAGAAATATTTAAGATATCAAGTACAATTATTTAACAATTTCTTCTAAGCTAATACAAAATACACGTTTATGTTGGCATACAACAAATGTATCAATTACCAATCAATTTTATTTATTAATAGTATCATTCATTATTATCACATGAATTTCATAAATTATACTCATTTCAAAATAACATTGATATTTCTTAAATTATATCATTGTATTTCATTATTCTGATGCTCTAGAAATGTATTGATAGATGGCGCCACAGACCACCTGTTCTCAAATGTTTCAAAATTGCTATTCATGTAGGTATTTCATGGGTAATAATTCCGTCATCAGATGTCGAGGTTTTTTTTTTAGTCATTTTTTTTAAGAGAATATTTAAATATTTGTGTATTTAACGCATTGATCAAACGGGATAAAAATAATTTTAAAAAAATGAAAAAATCCAAGCATTTGTGAAAATATTTCTTATTTTTTAAGAGTAAAAATGAATTGGCCTATTTCAATGATTTCGTAAAATCGAACTTTTAATGTTACAGGGTATTTGAAAAACGTATTCTTTTAAAGTAATTCACACAGAAAACGAACTACCCTATTGCTCACATTAAACTGATCCACTTATATCAAGGTGACGTCTCTTACTGAATTCAGCTGTTAGCCATTTGTATAATCTAAAGGTCGCGGGCCGAAAGTCGAAAAAGGAAATTTTGGCGGCACAAGAAAATTTTTTATAAAATTTTAAAAACAACATACAAGTATTACAATTTAAACATCTTAATGAGATGAATGAAATTGCGATTTTATTTCTAAAAGTTCCTTATATTGAGATTCGAAGTGAGATGTACCGATTCTAAGGAACGAGGCTAAATGCTCATCTGTCAGTCTACTTCTGAAATACTTCTTTCTAAAGTTCAGAGTTGAAAACACTTGCTCACATATATAAGATGAAGCAAACATAACATTGATTTTCTGGGCGTGAGATATTAAATTTGGGAAACTTACTTTCGATAAAGTTTTGAAAATTTTTTAACTGTGGCATATTTAGAAACAATTGCTTGAGAGATTGCAATTCAATTAATTCAACCTGCAAATCTGACCTCACCGCTCCACAATTTACGTTGAAAGGCATGGTAAAAATATCCAAATAGAGAAAGTAAAAGATCATCAGTCCTTTGAAAAAAAAGGAAGAAAAAAATATATATTCATATATCTATCTCCTTTTCTACTTTGATTAAATATTATTTCTTTTAATTTGCCTCGGACCGGCAAATTAAATTCTATCCGCGGGCCAGATAGAACCATCCGGCGGGCCGGAGTTGGCCCATCCCTGATCTAAATTATAAGGTGCAGGCATGCGCGTTTGTAGAAGTCTCAATGCATAAGGGGCCATTTCTGAAAGGGGGAAGAAAAACGCTTCCCCGCAGGAAAACAAGAAGCATATACATGAAGACATAAGGGGATTTGGGCATTTACCGCTGTGGCTGTTGACTAGTCACTACGATCACTTCAAGCGAATCTGAGCTGCAACTTTTGGCATATAAATCTTAAGGTGCACATCGTAGCAAATAATTAACTTAGCACATGGCTATCTATAAATTTTTATATTTTAAATAGTTTAAAATTTAATGAGCCAAAATTAAAAATAGAAATTACTTTTGCATCTTTTAAATTGTTTATTTTCTTCTATTGCTAACTTTTTGTATTACCTAACAGCTTCCTAGCTGAGATAGTTTTATTAATTTATTTTGTTTTTACCTTCCAAATTCATATCTGTAAAATTTTAACTTGTTGATTATTTTAAGTAATTAACTTAAATTTTTGCTTGAACTTTTAATTTCGTAAATTCAATAGCAATTAACTCTGCTCCGGATGTCTTAGTACTACTGAATTATTTTCTTCATACTTGCAAAAAAAAAAGATGTGCTTTTTCCTGTTTGTTTACCAACAGACTAAAGGCGCCATCTGTCGGCGAGCCAGTCAGTCAATCAGCAATTGACGATTTTAATTTTGTATGTTTTATTTACTGTTTTATTTATGTTCAGTTACTTATATCTTAATTTCTTTATTCTATTTTATTCTAAGCTTTAAATTTTTTAAAATTAAAAACAATTACAAGATTAAAGTTAATCTTTTTTTTGGGTATCGTCAACGCACTCCTAATTGTACCTATAGCTTTAAGCTTTTTCGATCTCTTGCTTTTAATTGTTCTCAAGCAAGAGATGTTTTTCTAAATTTTAATTGTTTTATTCTTATTTATTAATATTCTTTAATTTAATCAAATACATGTTATGCAAATATTTTAACTAATTTAAGATGTGGAGGTTCTTAAAACCACCTAGGAACTCCGTAACTGGTACGCCCGTTGACCCGGGATTTGGGCAGATGTGAACTAGATTTCAACGGAGGCAAGAGATCTAGTGGGTCGCTGAGTATGTAAAAGAGATGAGAGCGCCAATTGGTAGGTAGGTCGAGCTTAGTATTTATTTGTGTCGAGACTTTAGTTCAATTAAATACTGTGAGAAACGATCCATGTGGATCATAAGTCCTTGATTGTGTAGAAATTTGTAATATAATATTGCATATATAAATCAAAACAAAACTTGGAGATGATTATTTTTTGAACCAGACTTTAAACATGGACCTTATGGCGAAGATCGTATCATTTTGCCATTTTCGTGGAAATAACAGAGTTTCTAATCTTACAGAAAAAGGCCAAATGCGTTCTTCAAAGATTCAGTCTCTGAGCTCTGCTGCCGATGAACATGGAACGTTGGGGCATCTCATCCCTTTACCTGAAACATTTTATCTGGCTCCGCTGTGAACCCCTCTCTGATCCAGGTAATGACGAAAAAGTTAAAAATGCAAATAGCTCCTTTAAGGCCGCAGAAAAGTAACTGTAGAAAATTTGATTCTTGTACAGATACCAAGAGTATTTTTATTCTCGCCTCCTAAAAGACTAAAATTTAATTCAACCTGGAGAAGGAACCACCAAAACTCCTAATCCCTGACATACAAACCTCTAGCAAGAAACGTATTGTTATTAAATCTTCTACGTTGGAGAAAGTCGCCTATTTTGATATGTTTCTAAATGATTCTTTTTTATACGCACGGATGCGTTTAAATATCTTATAATGTAGAGTACAAATATTCCAGTGTATCAAACTCGCATCTCAATGTATCTTTTGTCTTATGTACATATATGTCAACACCATAATACAAATAGTTCCCATACTACATACGTTGTTTTCCCAATGCCTCGAAACTTTGCTGCAGAATCCAAAAGCGAAATTCGAAAGACGAAATTTAGTTGCTAAACATATATCCATCTTTATCAATAACCAATCATCATATATCAATTTCTCCAACCTTTGCCCTGATTTAGGAGTGCTGGAAAATTGTCCTACACAAATATCGTCAAATAAAAACTTCACAATCACTTCTGCAAGTCAAACTCATGGAATTTCCTTCAAGTAAATTCGCCGTGGAACCGAGCCAATAGAATGCGTTTTCATTGCTTTTAATTATAGTAAATCATCATTTATTCAGAGAACCATCTCCCAAAAAAGGATGACATGTTGAAGGGATTTCAGAGAAACACTACATTATTCATTTTCGTATAAATATCAACAAGAATCGTATTGTTATCATAGCTTTCAATATTTTTTTTTCTTCTAATGCAGCTGGCAAATAGACCGTGATCTTCGCCATAAGG
The DNA here is from genome assembly GCA_021605095.1 of Caerostris extrusa. Taxonomy (NCBI): domain Eukaryota; kingdom Metazoa; phylum Arthropoda; class Arachnida; order Araneae; family Araneidae; genus Caerostris; species Caerostris extrusa. The sequence continues at coordinate 192,470 of BPLR01018660.1, forward strand.
GCTGCACCGATGTTTTCTCACCCAGGGGCGCTTGTAACTTGATGGTAAGCCACGGACGCGGAGTAACAATGCCCCCGCAGCGTTCTATGATACTATTAGGACCAGGATCTACGGCTTAAAGTGGATTCGAACCACTACAAACACCCATGCAAAGCTGGTTTGAACCGATACCTGTGGTACCGAACGCCAGAGCGCTAGCCATTCGGCCATCAATGGATTCAATTCGGAATTCAATGATTTCAACAGGGTTGAAATCCATTTTGAATTCGATCCCCTTCCCCCAACTGCCGTTCGAGCTTTTGTAATTACCCTATCCTAATGAACAAATATTGCATGCGAACACGTAAAGAGAGAATCGAAGGAAATAAAAGCATGAGTTGAAAAAGCGTGTGTTTTTCTCCGCTTCAATTAGATTCACCCATTCCGTCTGCAGACTTTTTTTTTTTATTCGAACGCTTTTGTTCCCTCACTCGTGCTAATGGAGATGCCGTGTCAATATGAGCAATATTTTTTATTAAGGTAAAATTTTTATGTAAATATTATAATTCATATGTTAGACTATATTCTTATGTGCTTCCCTTGGAAGGGGGTGTTTGTTGGTCTCTACACCTGACCGGATGGGTATCCGATATGTCCAACGGAATGACCCGTTTCCGGTGGGTGCAGGGCATTTACCACAGCTACGGGTGAAGGGGATGTCTCTGGGAAAGTATTTTAATTGGCAGGGTCATAAAACACTTTTGCCAAATTGTCAAGAGACCAGTTCATCAAGACTGGAATTCAGGTTTATGGACAGGTGTCACGCATATAGACTCTGATATGGTGTAAGTGGTAACCGTGTTCCCCCTGAAAATGACCATCATTGGGTGGAATGATGATCATCATTGTGGGAAGCATTACTTTAATAATAAAATAATATGGTGACAGTCATTACAACTTATAATTTATACACGTTGCCGCAATCCAAAATGAATATTTTTATTAATGCTTCATCAGAATTTTAGTCTTTCTTAGATTTAATAGTATCTAATATCTGTATGATTATTATTACTTAATTTTGTAAATATCAATAAATATTCCTTTGTCAATATTTAAAATCGTGAAATTTGTTTTTGTGAATTATTTCATGTGAGTGTGTTTCCTTTTCTAATTATATAAGTCTCTGAAAAGCATGCGAACTTGCAGGTTTAATTTGCGTTATGGGTTATTGCAGAATTCATAATGGTTAATGTGTGTGTTGGGTGAAACGGAATAGCTAGTTGTTTCTAGGATCGGGTTTTTGTTTAATGTAAGGTTTTAAAGTACGAGTTGCACCACAGAGATCTTCCCGCCGCTCTGCTTGCGCCACCCTTTCGGAATGTTTTCTGAAAATGCACTGAGCTAAAAGGGCTCAAGAGCGACCATCTGCGGAAACGGTTTTTAAGAATTTCCGTTTCAACAAAATCTTCGCAAAAGCAAGCATACATTAAGCGATAGGTAAGTAAAGGAAACTAGGTAAAAATCAAAATAAACTAATATTTTAATGATTCAAAAATTTTTACAATATGGGCTCCAAAGACTGACCTCCAACAATAAGTCAACACTATTCACAGAAGTGGGACATACATTATCAAAAATATCAGATATTTCTGAGGCATTAGGGTGAGGTGTCTCAAACTACGAAATGTCCACTTTCAAAGAGATTCACTAATGAAATTGGGAGCTCCTTGGACTTGGAGGATGTGTTTTAAATCTTCTCTCGTCAACACCTTCCGCCTGTCAAATGCTACTGAACCGTTCGCCCTCGCAACCAGCTCCATCATAAAGCGGTCGGGGGTCTCCTCCAAATTACAGAGGAAGGCCGCAGAGAAAGTCAAACCCGGATTCTCCTCCTGGATTTCACCCAGCAACTCGTAAAACAGCTCCATGCTTAACTCCAGACGTTTCTAAAATGGAAAAGAGACACGATTCGATAATAGTACACATTTTTTTTTTAAATTCTGTTATCCAGTGCGGCGCCCTGAATATACGATTGGCATGGTGGCCAACACATTTAGCTCTTTCAGATATTACTCCGATGTACTGATGTTCCCTTTTATTATCATTGACGAATTCGAAAATCAACTTCACGTTTAAATTTAGACGTTTCAAAATGGCCCTTGCGTGACGTATGGCAGAAAAAACAGGAAACCTCCCCCCACCACCCCCACCACCCATCCGATAGTTGATGCCACGCATATTGTCCCAAATGCCATCGAATCACATCATTCCTGACAACAATGCCACCAGACTATTCGAACTTGTCTTCCTGTGCGGCCTGATGGCCAATTGGCTAGCGCTCTGGCCTTTGGTATCCCAGGTTCAAATCCTGGCGATGGCATGGATGTTTGGGAATGGTTCAGAACCCACGTTAAATTGTAGGTCCCCTGTCTAATTAGAATAAAGTGTGCCCAAAATGACCGTAGAGCGACAAACCAATCTGTCCTCCTGCACGCTATCTGTGCCCACCCGTCACATAAGTCACTGAAAATATTTCTAACTAAAAATCTTTG